>JAULKM010033852.1:0-13530 GCA_032355605.1 Rubia tinctorum
CTAGCTGATCGAAAGCGGTTTCCAGCTAAACATTCCGATCACTCAAAATAACTGAATTAATTATCTCCGTAATTAATACTCAAACTATAATATGGAAAATGCACATTGACTGAAGGACACTATTCCAACAATACAATCGATGTGAAATATCCAATCCCTTTACCTCCGACCCACACTTCAGTAAAATACACATCAAATAAAATATTTAAACATCAGATTAAAGAGTTTGTCTCTTGAAATATGATCTTTCTATAAGTTATGGAAAAACCAACGTTCAAACTGTAAATTAGAAGAAATGGAGATAAAAATTTTCTAGCAGTGGAGCTTCGTTGGTGAGAGCCACCAGAGTGGGGAAGGTGTCCTTATAATCATACACCATGCCATGTCCTCCTCCAAGGATAGGTTTAATGATCTAGGCATTTCTACTCTCGAGCGTGCGGTCTTATCGGTTCCCCATCATCGCCTTGAGAGTGATATTGCCGTTACTGGGAAAAAAAAGAGGTTTGAGGTCGTGGTTTTGGGCGGTGAGGAGAATGTTTTAGAACGTAATGCCTTATATGATTCCAGGTTTTATATGCTGATGGAATCATTTGACATTGTGAGTGGTACTCACTTTGGAATGTGCTTTGGAAACAGGTAGTAACTAAGTGGTTGTGTATATGTAATTTGAGAAAGCTCCATTTCTTCCTCCTCATGTTCATGGATGCCACTAGCAGTAACCAACCTCGTATTTGTTCATGAACCTCGGCTTCCGGGCTGCAACTGCATCGAGGTACTCTCCTTGGTGCAGAAATTTTCTGGTTCTTCTAGATATCTTTCTAGGTCTTCCTCGACCTCATTTAACCTTGTCCATGACCTTATAAGTTTTTTTTTTCAAATAAATTTTGATAAAAATGCGCTTTCTAGCTAGGGTACGTAGATGCATATAAAAATTTGTAACATTGTCGTTTATATAGTTACGTAGATTGAATAAGGAAGAGCCGCTATTTTTATGTGGCTCCAGTGCAGACACTCAAGAAAATTCATAATTTTCTTTAAAATTATTTTTAAATTTATGTGTGGACATCTGTTATGGTTGCTAGTATATATTTCTGTCCTGATTTGTATGTCTTTAGCTCCATTATACCTTAATTTCAACATTTTGGAATTTGGATTTAGTATGTACTATAAGTCAATTAAGTTAATTAAGTTATGAATCATACCTACTAAATCAAAATAAAAGGGTATTATATTTTCTCTACATGGAATCTGATATTATTACTAACATTGAGTCAATGGCTGTTACTTTTGAAAAAAAAGGCTTATCTATCTATATCTAAGTGAAAGGCCATGGTCGTTACTTTGGGAAAAAAGACTTATCTATCCCTATCTAAGTCAACTTCCATTACGCTATAATAATCAAATGAAATGGATATCTACATGTTTAAATGATTAATAAGTGCAAATGATCTCTTTGGTCATTAAAAAATATTTTGATTGATTTATTTTGGCCACTTAATATTTTTCGATCACTTTTAGCCATTGAATTTGTAAAATAGAAGAGTCAAGACTATTCCGTTCGGTCAATCACTGCACGCACCATCTGTATGACAAAGTAAGGGGGAAAATAAGTTTTATCTCCTTTTACCTTCATTGTCAAACTAAACTATTTTGTTCATTCCAGTTTAGTTACACAATTTTTTTACCACTTTTGGCAATAAAACTAGCTAATGTGGCAAGTTGACCTCCCTTACTTCTACTCGTTAAATATACCAAGTCATGTTTTGGTGTCATTTTAGTGACATTACAAGGATATATTAGTTTTTCTTTGACAGATTATATCTGTTTATTAAAGGGTTATAACCTCGCCACCGCAAAGGGACTCCATTATGTCTAGCCACACCATCCCACCATCATTTTTCCAAAAGAAGAGAGGAAATCAAAGTACTCAAAACTTGATAAATGCAGGTGAAAGAGAATAATAAATTTCAAATTGATAATGCATGTGCCATATTAGAAATCCTTATCTCAACAGAATAACAGAAAAAGAATTCATTGAGATATGAACAATAAGTAAATGATTTAGTCTGCAGATGATCCATCAAATGTAACGCTGTGCGACTACATCATAATTTTAGAGGTAGAGTTTCCGCACCCTACGCCTCCTTCTCCTCTGCACTGAAATGATGTGGGATGGTGCTGCTAATTATACTGGAGTCTCTACTTGGCGGCGAGGTGATAACCCTTTAATCCATTGAATTTATTTGTTAAAGAAGGACTAACATATCTGTATCATATTCAATTTAATTGCACTTGGATTGAACAGAAATGATTTTAACGGACATGAGTAACAAAATGGGAGTTAACTTGTCCGTTTAACTAGTTTGATGGCTAAAGTTGTAGAAAAATATGAAGGTAAAGTGGTCACAATTTATGAAGGTAAAAAGATATAAGGTCAATTTTACAGTTGGCTTTGTCACACAAAAGACACATTATTTAGGTGAGATGGTTTTTGACTGATTCACTTGATGGAGTGATCCTGTCTCTTCTATTTTCCAAGTTTGATGACCAAAAGTGGTCAAATTAAGTGGTCAAAATGGAACGATTGAAATAGGTTGATGGCCACAAGAATCGTTAGCCTTATTAATAATGATTATTGAAAATTAAATATGTATATATGTGCACATCTTACCATAAATGGAAAAAATATTCAGAATTGTAGTACTAAGAGTAATCAAAATAAATATAATCCTTTTGATCCTACTATTATTATTTTTTCATTTATATAAGGATAAGGGGAAATTTGTGAAAGAAAGTGAACCTTTTTCTGCAACTAATAATTTCTTTACCAATAATTAGTAAAACTGAAGAAATTTGAACACATCCAGGATAATAAAAAGAGTCGGTCTCTTGCGAGATTGTCTGACGATAAGATCATGGGCAAATAGAAAATAGTGGACATATAAAATAGGATAATATCAATTGTGGGGTTAATAAAAAAATTAATATAGCTTGTCATAAAATTTTAAAGGATTTATAAATTTCAGGGGCGGACTTAATAAAAGAGAATTTTAACTAATTTTGTTCGGCAAACCCTAAATGGCGGTTAATCTTCTTCGGCAAGACGTACGGTGGATTTTGCCCACTGTAATCGGGTCTGTTGGTAAGGAAAATGGGAAAATGACATGGGAGTAGCAACATCTAGACGCCGAAATTGGTGAGTTTCCAACGTTCTTGGAACAAGCTGAAGTCTTTAAACATCTCTTTGACACAAACAGTAAAACTTCACAATCCGAAAGATTTTGTTTGAATTTGGACCCGGCCCGACCTTATCATTCACCACATTTCCAACCATTACAAATATTTTTTCAATTTAAACAACAATATGAAATTATATTAAAATAGTAAAATTTAGAAAAAAAATACTAAAATACAAAATTTAAATAGTAAATTTAAAAAATTAAAAATTAAAATAGTAAAAAACATCAAATAAACAAAAAATACAATATAAATCACATGATTTAAAACATCAAATATTATTCTAATAATTTAAATTTCAATTGTTAAACGTCAAAGAAAATATTAAATATGTATCTTATAAAAATAGTTACATGTAAAATAAAAATATCTAAATACACATCAAATTAAAATATTTATGTATCAAATTAAAATTTGAATACACATTAAAAAATAATATTCCCTCTGTCCTAACTAAACCTGCAGAGAGAAAAAAATATTTATTTTAATTTCAGTGGTGTGAAAAGTCATTTTTGCCCCTGTCTTTTTCCTCCTCCTCACCACCACCCTCTGTCCTCTTCCTCTGCCAACATACAACCAGCACAACCACCAGCACACCACCTTCTTTAACCTCTCCCCACTACCCCGCCACCCAACCACAAACCCCAATGCCTATCCACCACCCCTACCCTATCCTGCGTCGAATCGAGCCCTTGCACCCTCTTTCACTGAATCGGACTCTTACCTAAGGCGTTGCTGAATTTAACCCTCGCCAGAGGCGTCACCACAGCAACGGAGAACCCTCTTCGTAGGCATCGCTACGTGGATGATTAAAGACCGAGGCATCGTCAAATTGAACCCCCTGTCGCCATATCGAACCCTCCCTTGAGGTGTTGGTGGTGAGCCCTCTCAACTTCAGCGATGGCATCACTATGCGGAAGATTTGAGCGGATTTGAGCAGATATGGGATTTGAGAGAGGGTTGTGCATATTTGAGAGAGAGGTGGAGAGAGATCTGTGGAGACGGAGGGGAGATTGAATAGCAGAGGGTAGATTGGAGAAGGAGATTGAGAAGAGATTGGAGAGAGGGAGGCGGCGGGTTTGTGAGAATACTTTTATGAGAGTGAGGGCATATTTTAGGAGTAATTTTTAATTACTTAAAGGGTATTTTGGTCTTATAATGCATGAAACCTTTCAATATGGAAAGTGTTCAGATTTGGTTGAGACAACAAAAAAAGGAAAGTGTGCAGAAATGGTTGGGATAGTGGTAGTATTAAACATCAAATAAATACATTAACATACATATCAAATTAATAATAGTTAAATATCAAATAAAAATATTTGAAGCTCCAACAATAAAAATTTAACATCCAACCCATACTTAAATATGAAAAGAAATAAGTCAAAAATATATCAAATAAATAACTAAAATAAACATTATATAAAGATTCTTAAACATCAAAAGCCTGAGAGCCCCACTACTTGTAAAAAAAACTATTTTAACTTTGGCCTCGATATGAGTCGGTTCCATACAAAAATTTATTTTGGTTTTGAAATATTCATATTAAATCTAACTATATCCATTTATCCCAAACTACACCCTCCCTAAATTATTTATGAATTTAGAAGAATGTTATCAGAAGATATTCAAAATAGTCTCATCAGTGTTACTGTGTTAAATAATTTAATCCACGTTTCGTTCTCGTGGTGTTATAATGCAAAATTCTGGGAAAATAAGAAAAAAAAATGCATGTGCATCATTTGTGCATTCAAAATTCTTTTATTTTGTTCAGTAAGTTAATCCAGCTGATTTGTTCTTATGGTGTTCTTGTTGCTGCAAAATTCTGGGAAAATATATAATCGAATGCAAGTGCATTATTTGTGCATTCAATTGAAAATTTATTTATATCAGCCCTTCGCCCAGCATTCGCACTTTTAACGCCCAGTAATTTACTTACAAAACAATTATCTAGACATGGTTATTGAACTGAATCAAACAAAAGAAAACATTCCCGAATGATAGACTGATTAATAAAAATTTTATTCAATCTAATGATTAACTAAGTACAGGAAATTTATATTCCGATCAAATCATTTGAAATTATGAGCGGTACTCTCTTCGGAACGTCCTTTGGAAACCGGTACTCACTCAATGGTTGTTCATATGTAAATGGAGGAAGCTCTATTTCTTCCTCCTCATCATCATGGATGCCACCAGCAGCAACAAATCTTGTGTTTGGAAACCGGTACTCACTCAGTGGTTCTTCATTTGTAAATGGAGGAAGCTCTATTTCTTCCTCCTCGTCATCATGGACGCCACAACCGCGTCGAAGTACTCTTGTTGGGGCGCGACTTTTGTGGTTCTCCGGGTATCTTTCTAGGTCTTCCCCAACCTTTTTTAACCTTATCCACACCCTAGTACGGGTATTTTAAATTAACCTTTTTTCAAATACATGCTAGCTGTAGCTGTACGTAGATATATACGTACAAAGATGTAATATGTTCATTTTTATAGATACATAGATTAATTTTGGAAGTGCCGCAAATTGTATTTGGTGGCTCCAATGCACCCACACAAGAAATTTATATTTTTTTAAAAGAAATATTTTAAATTTTTATGAGTCCATCTTTAGCGCTTGACTAGATTTTCAAAATTGTTTCTTTAGTTTTAATGTGTTTAATAATTTGATCCAGGTTTTGTTCTTCTGGTGTAATAATGCAAAATTCCGAGGAAACAAGAAAACCAAATCCATGTGCATCATTTGTGCGTTCAAAATTCTTACATGATTTTCAATGTGTTTAGTAAGTTAATCTAGTTAGTTATCAGCAAAATTCTAGTAAAATAGATTATCGAATGCAAGAGCATAATTTGTGCATTCAATTGAAATGTTTATTTGGATCAGCCCTTCGCACAATATTCACACTTTTAACGCACAATAATTTACTTACAAACAAACTGTCTGGCAATTGTTATTGAACTAAATCTAACAAATCAAAACATTCATGAACGATAGACTGACTAATGTAAGTTTCACTGAAACAAATGATGAACCAAGTACAATAATTCTATAACATTAAACAAAGGTATAATAAACAGTGTTGTGAACCTGAATTGAATCAATAGGTCTCTTATTTCTCATTGGTAGGATACAGAATGCCCTCCCAGTAACGGGCCAGAAAAAGTAGCTCTCATAATTGATTCACTCAAGAACCACTACGTCCTTGAGCATAACCTTAGCTTCTCCCCAAGGAAACACGAAGATGTTTGTTCCGGGCTCCGTATCTCGATGAATCTGAGAACCAAATCATCGCGCTGGTGAATTGTATATGTAGAACTAGGCACCTGCTCACAAATCCATGCATTTTCCCAAGTTGAACGGTGTAGTGAAAACATCCTATCGATCTAGGCTTTTCAATATCGCTATGACGGTCTTCACCCCTGGAACTTCACCGTGCAATCAAAAATCCTAGGAAAATCCATAATTGAATCTGGTGGTGGAGCTTAGTTGGAACCCAAAGTGAGGAAGGTGGCCATCCGATAGTACACCATGCAACGTCCTTCTTCGAGGACGAGTACGACCTTTTTGGCGTTTCTCTTTTCAAGCGTTTGGTTCATGGGGCTCTCCATGAGAGTTATATCACCAGTGCTGGAAAAAATGAGGTAAGAGGAGGTGGTTTTTGGCAGTGGGGAGGATGTGTTTGAATGTCACGCCTGATATATTCAAGGATTTATCATATGAAATTATAAGCGGTACTCAATCCGGAATATGCTTTGGAAACCGGTACTCACTCAGTGGTTGTTCATATGTAAATAGAGGAAGGTCTATTTCTTCCTCCACACAATCATTGACACCACTAGAAGAAAATAATATTGTGTTCGGTCGTCGACCTCGGCCTCCAAACTACAACCGTGTTTAAGTATTCTGGTTAGGGCACAACTTTTCTTGTTCTATTAGGTATCTTTCTAGGTCTTCCTCAACCTCTTTTAACTTTGTCCATGCCCTAACACATTTTTAAAATTATATTTGTTTGTTTAACTAAGCATCGACTAGAAAATCCATGCATTTTCCCGGTTGAACGGTGCAAGGATAACATCGTATCGGTCCAGGCTTCTAATTCCTCTGCAGCGGTTTCCACTCTAGGAACTTCACTGTCCGATCGGAAAGCCCTGGAAAATCCGTACCTAAATATGGCAGTGGAGCTTCGTTGAAGAGAGCCTCCAGAGTGAGGAAGGTATCCTTCTAATCATAGACCACGCCACTGTTGTTGCAGAAACAAAGAAAACAAAACAAAAGTTTTGTTGTTGCTGAAAGAGAGCAAACAAAGAACGAGAGTTTGGTGCAGAATTGATGTTCTGCATTTTCTGATGATCCATTTATACTAAAAGGAAATACTACAAACAAGGACTCATGACCACGTTTCTACCTCCTATTTGCATGCCACTATTCATTTAACTAGCATGCCACTATTCAACTAACTAGCATGCCACGTTCTTCTCCTAAATGCATGGCATTTCTAGCTGCATGCATGCAACATAACCAAAGCCACTTGCTGAACAAACTAAAGACCAAGTTATTTGCTAAAAATAGACAAAGTAAAAAACCAAACAAATGTTGCAATAATGCTGCAACAAAATAGCATGACGAGCTTATACTAACAGCCACGCCCTCCTCCAAGGATAAGTTTAACTATCTAGGCGTTCCTACTCTCGAGCGCGTGGTCCGTGGGGTTCCCCATCGTTGCCTTGAGAGTGAAATTTCTGCTGCTGAAAAAAAATGTGGTACGAAGAGGTTGTTTTGGGCTGTGGGAAAAATGTGTAAGAACGTAACGCCTTATATGATTCCAGGTTTTATATGTCGATGAAATCATTTAAAATTATGAGTTGTAATCACTCTGGAATGTGCTTTGGAAACCGGTAGTAACTAAGTGGTTGTTTATATGTAATTTCAGAAATATCTATTTCGTCCTCCTCATGTTCATTGATGCCACTAGCAGTAACCAACCTCGTGTTTGGTCGTCAACCTCAGCTTCCGGACTGTAACCGCACCCAATTTCTCTCGTTGGTGCACAACTTTTCTGGTTCTGCTAGGTATCTTTCTAGGTCGTCCTCAGCCACATTTAATCTTTCCATGCCCTCATAAGTGTTTTTGAAAAAATAAATTTTATAATAAAAGGCGATTGCTATCTAGGCTATATTGATGCATATATAGAGATATAACATTTTCATTTATATGGGTACGTAGCTTGAATAAGGAAGAGACGCTAATTTTATTAGGTGGCTCCGGTGCAGACCCTCAAGCAATTTCAGAATTTTCTTTAAAAATATTTTTAAATTTATGTGTGGGCATCTTTATTGCTGGTTAGTATCTAATTTCTGTTGTAATTTGTATGTCTTTAGCTCCATTATACCTTCATTTCAACATTTCGCACCTGGATTTTGTATATACTATAAGTCCATTAAGTTATGAATCGAACCTACTAAATGTGAATGAAAGTGTATTCTATTTTCTCTATATGGAATCTAATATTATTAATTACATCTAGTCAATGGCCGTTACTTTGGAAAATAAAAATAGGCTTATCTATCTCTATCTAAGTCAAAGGCCATGGCCGTTACTTTGGAGAAAATATAGGCTTATCAATCTCTATCTAAGTCAATGGATATTACGCTAAATTAATCAAATGAAATAGATATTTACACGTTTACATGATTAATAAGTGCAAATGATTTCATTGGTCATTAAAAAATATTTTGATTGTTTCAGTTGGTGGTCACTTAATATTTTTCGATCACTTTTAGCCATTGAATTTGTAAAATAGAAGAGTCAATACTATTTCGTTAGGTGAATCGCTGTACGTACAATCTGCGTGACAAAGTAAGGGACAAAATAAGTTTCATCTCCTTTTACCTTCATGGTCAACTAAACTATTTTGTTCATTCCATTTCATGTACACAATTTTTTCACCACTTTTGGCCATAAAACTAGCTAACGAGGCAAGTTGACCCCCATTACTTCTACCCCTTAAATATACAAACTCATGTTCTAGTGTCATTTTAATGACATTCCAAGGATATATTAGTTTTTCTTTGATTGATTAAATCTTTTTGTTAAAGGGATATAACCTCGTCGTCGCAGAGGGACTCCATTATTTCTAGCAACACCATCCCACCATAATTTTTCTGGATGAAGAGAGGAAATCACGGTACTCAAAACCCAATAAATTCAGGTGAAACAGAATAATAAATTACAAACCGATGATGCTAGTGCCATACAAGAAATCCTTATCTCAAAAGAATAATGGAAAAAGAATTCAATGAAATATGATATTAACAACAAGAAAATGATTTAGTTTGTAGATGACCCATCAAATGACATATTGTGCGACACTATCATAATTTAAGAGGCAGAGTTTCCGAAGCCTACGCCTCCGTCTCCTCTGAACTGAAATGTTGGTGGGATGGTGTTCCTAATTATACTGGAGTCCCTAGGTGGCAGCAAGGTGATAACCCTTTAATCCATTGAATTCATTTGTCAAAGAAAGACTAACATATCCTTAAAATAGTCAATTTAATTTCACTTGGATTGAACTTAAATAATTTTAACGAACATTAGTAACCAACTAGGAGCTAACTTGCCCGACTAACTAGTTTGACAGCCTAAAGTGGTAGAAAATATTGCGTGGTCAAAGTGAAGCATTCAGAATCATTTAGCTGTCACAATTTATGAAGTTAAAAAAATAAAAGGTCAATTTTACAGTTGACTTTGTCACACAGAAGACACATTATTTAGTTGAGATTGTTTTTGACTGATTAACTTGATGGAGTGACCTTGTCTTTTCTATTTTAAAATTTTCATTGCCAAAAGTGGTCAAAATGGAACGATCGAAAACGTTTGATGGCCAAAAAAATCATTTGCCTTATTAATAATGATTATTGAAAATTAAATGTATATACGTACACTTCTTATCGTAAATGGAAATGATATTCCGAATTACAATACTAAGAGTAATTATAATAAATATAAGCCTGTGATCCTATTTTTATGTTTATTTTATATAATTTTGAATAAGGGGAAATTTATGAAAGAAAATGAAATCTTTTGCTGCTACTAATAATTTCTTTACCAATAATTAGCAATACAGAAGAAATTTGAACACATCCAGGGTAAAAAAAAAGTTGTTTCCAATGAGACTATCTTACGGTAAGATAATGGGCAAATAGATAATAGGGGACATATAAAATAGGATAATCTCAATTGTGGGGTTAATGAATAATTAATTATAGTTTGGCGCAAAATTTGAAAGGATTTATAAAGTTTAGGGGCAGACTTGCAAATTTGTGAAATGAAAAAGAATTTCAACTCGTTTTCTTCGGCAAGCCCTAAATGGTGATTAATCATTTTTGGCAAGAAGCACGGTGGATTTTGTCCACTGGAAGGTGGGTTTAACTTCTGGAGAAGACCATGGTGCATTGTCGTTGTGTCTTGAACTTCGATCTTATTACCGAGATTTCAGAAGAACTCGATAAGTATCCAACTGCATTGCATTGGTTATCCCGACTTTTTTTTTCTCTATCATATTTCAGGTCATGTAATTGGGAGGATCAGCCAGTCTGAAATCGGGTCTGCAGGTGAAGAAAATGGGAAAATGACATAGGAGGAACAACATCTAGGCGCCGAAATCAACGAGTTTTTAGCCGTTCCAGGATACAAGGTGAAGTCTTCAGATATGGTGTGGTGCAAAAGGTGGAGCAGTTGGATCAGGTGATGGGGGGTTTCTCATATCTTCGACACCAACAGTAAAACTTCATAATTTGAAAGATTTGGTTTTGGATTTGGACCCAAACCAACCTTATCATTCACGACATTTCTAAGAATTACAAATATTTGTTCAATTTCAACAACATTATGAAATTATATTATAATAGTAAAACCTAGGAAAAAAACTAAAATACAAAATTAAATATTTAAACAGTAAATTAACAAATATAAAAATAAAAATAGTAAAGCATTAAATAAACACAAAATATACTATAAATCATATTATTTAAAAAATAAAATAATATACAAATAATTTCAAATTCAAATTGTTAAACATCAAATAAAATATTAAACACATATCGGATACAAATAGTTACATGTAAAATAAAAAATATATAAATACATTTCAAATAAATTTATTTATGTATCAAATTAAAATTAGAATACACATCAAATAAAGATAGTTAACATCAAATAAATACATTAACATACATATCAAATAAAAATAGTTAAATATCAAATAAAAATATTTGAAGATCCAACAATAACAATTTAACATCCAACTCATAATAAAATACGCATAAAAATAAGTTAAACATACATCAAATAAAACACTAAAATAAACATTATATAAAGATTCTTAGACATCAAAAGCCTAATAGCTCCTCTACTTGTAAAAAATCTATTTTAACTTTGGCCTTGCTATCAGTGGGTCCCATACAAAACTTTGTCATGGGATATTAAACACGAAATACACCCTACCTGAATTATTTATGAATTTCGAATAATGTATTCAAAAGATTTTCAAATTAGTCTCATTAGTGTTAGTGTGTTGAATAATTTAATCCAAGTTTTGTTCTTGTGGCATTATTATGCAAAATTCTTGGAAAACAATAAAACCAAATGCATGTGCATCATTTGTGCGTTCAAAATTCTTAAAATAGTTTTACTGTGTTTAGTAAGTTAATCCAACTGATTTTTTCTTATAATGTTCTTGTTGCAGCAAAATTATGGGAAAATATATAATCGAATTCATGTGCATGATTTGTGCATTCAATTGACAATTTATTTATATAAGTCATTCGCCCAGTATTCGCACTTTTAATGCCCAGTATTTACTTACAAAACAATTATCTGAAAATTGTTATTGAACTGAATCAAACAAAACAAAACATTCCCGAATGATAGACCGACTAATAAAATTTTCATTAAATCAAATGATTAACCAAATACACGAATTTTATATGCCGATTGAATCATTCAAAATTATGAGCGGTCTCTCTCTGGAACGTCCTTTGGAAACCGACACTCAATCAATGGTTGTTCTTATGTAAATGGAGGAAGCTCTATATCTTCTTCCCCATCATCATGGATGGCACCAGCAACAACAAACCTTGTGTTTGGTCATCGACCTTGGCTTCTGGACTACAACTGCATCGAAGTACACTCGTTGGGGCGCGACTTTTTGGTTCTCCTGGGTATCTTTCTAGGTCTTCCTCAATCTTTTTAACCTTATCCATGCCCTAGTACGTTTTTTAAAAAGTTAAATTTTTGTAAACAGGTGCTAGCTAGGATACGTAGATATATATACAAAGATGTAACATGTTCATTTGTATATATACGTATATTAATTATGGAAGAGCCGTTAATTGTATTTATGGCTCAAATGCACCCACTCAAGCAATTTTGGAGTTTTTTTAAAAATTATTTTTAAAATTTTGTGCATCTTTAGTGCTTGACTAGATTTTCAAAATTGTCTCATTAGTTTTAATGTGTATAATAATTTGATCCAATTTTTGTTCTTGTGGTGTTATAATGCAAAATTTTGAGAAAACAAGAAAATCAAATGCAGGTGCATCATTTGTTTGTTCAAAATTCTTACATTATTTTTACTGTGTTTAGTAAGTTAATCTAGCTGGTTTTGTTCTTGTTGTGTTATTGCTGCTGCTAAATTCTTGTAATATAGATAACCGAATGCAAGTGCATTTATTTGTGCATTCAATTGAAATGTTAATTTGGATCTGTCGTTTGCCCAATATTTGCACTTAAACGCCCAATACTTACTTGAAAACAAATTGTCTGGCTATTGTTCTTGAACTGAATCAAACAAATTAAAACATTCATGAACGATAGACAGACTAATATAAGTGCATTATTTGTGCATGTAATTGAAATGTTTATTTGGATCAGTCCTACGCCCAATACTTAAAAATAAATTGTCCGGCTATTGTTCTTGAATTGAATCAAACAAATCAAAACATTCATGAACGATGGACTGACTAATATAATTTTCATTGAAACCAATGATGAACCAAGTACAATGATATTATTGTTGGAAATTGATTGAATCTAATTTAGCGGAACATCAATAACCATATTCATGATCTCATGCATGTATTCAATCTGAATCTATCTAAAGGTTTAGATTACCTTTGTAGCGTGCAGAGAAATGTTCAATCACGCACGGAGAAGAGAATTCCAGATGTGATTCCTCTATACGTATCCACACAGCACGATCGGATCGCCTACACCGCCGTCAGCTTAGAACGATGATC
>JAULKM010033862.1:0-13529 GCA_032355605.1 Rubia tinctorum
AGATACAACATTACCACTTCCAACCAATTTACCAATTAGAAGCTCCCATCATAAAAGAACACAAATCTCAGAAAATTCGGTACACCGGAGAAAAGATGATCATAAATCTCAGCTGACAAAGGACTAATCCTTATAAAGCAGTGTCCATAAAAAAGCTAATAGATGCTTAAATGATTCAGACTCAAGAAACCAGACGACGTTCAGTTAACTGACTGATGTGCAATATGCAATCCTAAAACATCAGCTAACAATAACTAGGGCCAAGTCATCTTTTGTTACAGAAGCTAACAAAAGGCAGATAAATGCAACTAGAAGAAGTGCACTTAAATAGAGTCAGGATTATGTTAGAAAAGTATGTGGACATAGTTATTCCCAATGATAACAGCTTCCTAGAATCCTTGATTTAAATTGTTTTTGATAAACAAAAGAACACAAAACATTGTTGTTTGCACTTCCCCCCTCCTTTATTTTACCTCATCTCCAGCAAGACTGAAATAAGACACTAAATCGATAACTCTAACGAGCGTCTGCACACAATCCTAGAAACGCTAACTGAAAGTTGACAAACTCAACCACAAATCCAATCTGATACTGTAGACTATGCAGAATAATTCAGATCCTAGTGTATAAACATTTATAGAGAACAGTCACAGGACCAACATTTCATGAATCAGAGCATGTAAGTAGTAAAAGAGGTAACCAAAAACGTCCATAGAAATATTGATGTACAGACACATAATTGGATAAAATAAATTTAAAAGGCAAGAAAATAGCTCAGATAGAAGAGAATATGAGAGGAGCATCAGAGGACAAGATTTTACTGAAGCCCAGTAGATTGTTGTAAAACAAGGAAAGGCAAGAAATATTTGGAAATTAAAATTATGAACATATGTTCTTTCATACCCCATCAGAGTCGACGTCCTTGTTTTCTTCAATCATCGATACAATATGCAAGCAAAAAGCACAAAACCCTGAATCCCGTCTGACAACCACAAACTGGGCTTTAGGGCAGCACTTTGCGCATACTGCCTTGGGACAACAATAGCAATGAAAAGAAGCTTTTCTTTTGCATATGCAGCAAGAGTGCCACTCTGAAACAAAAGAGGAAGCATAAGAAAGTATTGTAATAGGGAGAGAGTAAAGGTAAAAACAATCCTAGTGTAAATAATGATAAATATGTTACTTAAGGGGAGCATGAAACTGGAAAATCATGATTATCATATACTGCAGATAAAAAAAGCTAGAGAATCTGAGAGGCTTACTGCATTTCCAGTGCACATCAGCATTCGTAATTGCTTCATCATTCTCAACACATTGAGCATGATAGGATTTAAGACAGTCCCTGAACGGAAAAAAAATCCATAAGGAAAAAACAGAATTAGTACACAGTTATGCTTGGAGACTACATTGCAACTTGAGGCACTAAATATGCCATTTTTTACCACTAAAACATTCAAAGGGTGATAGGAATCCTTACACAATCGCAAGAAGGTATGGTAAACAAAACCCGGAAAACTAGCATAATACACACGCAGATTTTTTTTTAAATGATGTGAATGGCACAAAACATCAAAAACTTCTATGAAAAAATAAGTCATCAATTACAATTTACATCACATCTTCAATTAATCTGTGTTTTCAACTACAGACATGTCTTTAGAGAACCCTGAATGCAAGGATTCAGATAGGCTCATCCGGACATTCAAAATATCAATATGAAACAGAACCAATATGACGGCACTACAACATGTTTATACAGATATTTGAAACTCTCTATATTGCATAGTATGCCGAAAGAACTTATTAAGCAATCAGTGAGGCGTCTTATAAATGTTGAGGAGAAAAAAGCACCTCTGAAGAATGGCACATATAAAGCAGAATAATGCAACAAATCGTGGAATTCTAGTGCGTATGCAATATTAAACCAACATCGAATTGAATTCCATCTTCAACTAATAACTTGGACGTTTCGAGTTCATTTAATTATTTCCTTTCTTGTATCAGAAAACAGAGGGAAACCATTCATCAGCAAGAACACACATATACACAACTGAAAAAGCAGGCTGATGATTCAGATGCACTGGATCACTTCCTCAATTCTTGCTTATTTGCTATATCTGTATGGGCTGAGATACATAGATTAATTGGAATTAGGGTTACACTATTTAGCAATATCTGGGAGAAAATTTCTTTCTATCTAACCTTCCAAGGGACAACAAAAGTCCATAATAAGATCCCTAGGCTTTATGGTTTAATAACCTTAGGGCCTTTGTGGAAAATGAGGAACAAAAAATTGTATGAATCTGAAAACTGGGAGGTTATTAAGGATGTTAAGCACATTAAAAAGAAATGCTATGATACAATGGCAGCTAAACCACCAAGGGCTGATAGAGCTGAAGCCAAATTCTGGATTCAAATAGGTTGTGCCCCATTCTTTCAAGAATTGAAAACTAAAAAGGCTGAACTAATAGCCTGGGAAAAACCAACACTGGGATTTAAAATAAATGTAGGTTACATAATCCGGATGGTTTAGGTTACATAATCAGGAACCACGTAGGGAATTTTGATGGAACTTACACAACTAACACTCAGGCCATTAATGCACCGCATGCTGAACTATTAGCAATCCACTTAGGACTTAAGGCAGCTAGAAATATAGATCACAACTCACAAGTGGGAATGGTTTGTAAGGATTATGAGATACAGGTTACGACACTACAACCAACTTCACTCTAGCACCCTTATCTCATCACATACTTAAGATGGAATCACACACATACAGACATTCAACCAAAGAGAAAGTTTCACAGTATATATTAAAAAACTCATCAGGATTTTCTCATGCCACCGTAACAGATTGCATCACCTAATAACTTGGAAAAATCCAGTTTATTCGATTACTTACAAGAACATGAGTGTAAAAACACAAAATCAGCAAAAAGGGCAGAAAAGGCTCATCAGATTACTTCAAACAAACTCACCTATAGTCGCAAATTCGAACCTCTCCGCCCTCTTTGCACACGAAACACCAATCCTCCGAATCCGTCTCCTTAACTACCATAGGCCGTTTACCTCTCTTCTTCATTTTTCAGACTAAAAAATTGCTCCTGCTGTATCCTACAAACAGTAACACAAGAACAAGGTCATGATCAAAATTCCTAATCATCTAATCCCACCAATCCTTTCTCCCTTAAACATGCAAAAGCTTTAAAACCCAAAATGATCCAAAACACACCCACACAGCCATTAATGCAGTTATACAGGGTCCCTGAACAGCAAAATGGTGATCGCTGAAGGACCCAAGTGAGCAAAACGATACAAAAAGGGTAAAAGAGGGTACCTTGGGAAGCTAAAGCAGAAATGGCGCAGCAAAAACCGGTTCTTGGAGGACGGATTTCTGAGGATTTAGAAGAAGTGAAAGTAGTAGTGAGAAAAACGATGAAACCGAACTACTCACTTCTTACTTTTGACAGCAGACTTCCAGCTAATCAATATCTCTCATCCACCTCGTTAATTCAAACCACAACTAAAACACTCTATTTTTTTCTCCACAATACTAGAAATCACTTTCAAACCAATTCATGGACACCACTTGATTCTATCTATCATACTCATTAATTCAAACTTTAATAATTAATTCAAATAAATTTATCTAACAAAATAAATTTAAATGTGAAATTTAATAATACACCTATAATTATTGAGTTGGATTTTGTTTTTTTGAAATCTCATTTTCGAAATTAATTTCAATTTTTAAAATTTATTTCATGAACCATAATTAAACAAAAGAAACAAATTTTTTTTAAAGAATGTAATTTTTATTTTTAAAAATATCCAAAAATTTATTTATATTCTAAAAAATAAATAGCAGATATTTTTCAATTTTTCCATTTTTTGGGATTTTTAAAACTGTTTTAAAGTTTAATTTAATTTTTTTAAAAAAATTGGCTGGGACACGTGGCACCACTAGATTGGACCACGTGTCCCAATCAGCATTTTAAATAATGGGGGAACAATGGATGCCACGTGGCACTCTTGAGTCATAAACAAAGGCAGAATTGGGCTGCCCACGTCAAGCCTCCTGCATGCCCACATGAAGCCTGACAAAGGCAGAATGGAGCTGGTTGGAGAATTCTAACCTGGGTCCGCGGTTGGAATTGTGGGGAAAATTGTCCATATTCGGCCCTAATTTTTAATTCAATCCACTCTCAAATCCCTATTGCACATGCTCTTAGGCTCATATCTACGGTGGTTTGCACTCCTAATTACTCATAATTAATTACTCGTAATTAATAAATATCAGCCTTAGGCCCATATCCAGTGGCGGAACCAGAACAGTATTTTAGGGGAACTGATTTATACAGGCAAATTATTTTTCGAACGCAAAATTAAATTGGTGATTTTTTTCCGGGCAATGAATTACACTGAATTTTTTTCTAAAAACTTAATTCGACATATTCAAACAACATCCGCTTAAATAATGAAGTGGGTATAAAATAATTCAAATTTTACATATACGACAAATCACACTTGCTAATATTCTATCTTGTTAATTAATGAATTTATAATAACATAAATAAGGTTCTAAAAAGAAAATTAGTGAGATTTTTTTAAAGGAAATGGCTGGACATGAGAGTAGTTGGGCTATTGGGTTAAACCCATTTATCATATTTCATTTATTCCCTTGACGGGAATAAAATGACGACGTTTCAGTTATACTAAAACGACGTCGTTTTGTTTAATGAAGAGACAAAAAAATTAAAAAATGGCATCTTCTTCCTCAGAGCTCGCCGGGAATGGGAGGTGAAACCTAGGTTTAGGAGGGGGGAGAATTCATGGATTCCGGTGGCTTCTAAACCTAAATTCTTGGGCACCGGGTCCTAGGGAAGGCGCCAATACCCCCTCGCTCCTCCCCAGATCCACCCATGCCCATATCTACGGTGGTTTGTACTCAAAATTTACCTAAGTCCTAAATCTTAATAAATTTTCAATCTTAAAAGAATATTAACATTCTTGAAATAAAATTTATTAAGTGTATTAAAATATAATCAATTGAGTACGTCTCTTGAAAGAGGGTCTTTCCATAAGCGATGAGAAGAATAATGTCTAAAAGTAGAAATTAGAAGAAACCGAGGAAAATTTTTGGTCGTCATTAATTGAATCATAATTTTATAAATACGACACATTAGGTAATGAATTTTTACTACTCATACTTAAAACATTTTTTCTTTTTATAATTCTAGTTCAATCTCGTTTTCCGATTCGCTGGTACCAATGGAAAGATTTTCTACCCCAAAACTTTACATAAATAAGTCCTCCTAATTTTCAAAAATGTAATGAGTAACAGAATACATGAATACTACAAAAAACTAAAGGCCGGAGAAAGAAAGAATGAAAGAAAAGAAAATTAAAATATAAAAAAAGAAACGTACTCCCTCCGTCCCACCATTGTTGACATATTTACTTTTGCAAAGTCAAATTTGAAAAACTTTTGCCATACTACGAAAAAAATTTGTAAGCCCATTGCGACTTCAGTCATTAGATTTCTAATCAAAATGAGGGATCTAAATTGGTACAGAATCTTCATTTTATGTCAACGAAATAATTAATTAGCTAAAATAATCTGGGTGCACGCTACGTCCTGCCTAACAATATTACTTTGAAGTATGAACGGCGTTCCAACAGCAATTCACTCTTTCTCCTTGTCTTTCATGGTTTCTCATGCATTGTGTTGCCATTTGATTAATTTATTTGTAAATGTAGTTTTATATTGTACTCATTCTCGACCAAGATTTGGGACTGAAAATAGTTCACTGACAGATATGTCCAATGTATTCGGGATTGAACATAAATTATAACCAAACCTCAAAGTTTAAGTAGGAAAGGTTTTCTAGCATTAAAGGATGTACAAAGCACCTACGTGACCACACCCTCACCCCAAAAGAAATTGACAAGGCCAGTATGGATCGGATCGGGCCAACGACCCATTCCGGTCAAATTCATCTGGTTGAAAAAAGAAGGGACGAAACGGGTCAGATTGGAAATCGAAAGATGAAATGTAATCTAATCAAAATATTCTAGGAAAGTTTGTAAAATTATTGCTTCTAATTGAAATATATAGGGTTTTGTAACTAAGTAGGAAGAAAATAATTCCAATATCAAATTATTGAAGAATTTATACCTGAACGAAATAAAATAAGATATTCTGATTCTCAATTATATACAAACAAATTCTTGTTTCACTTATTCTTTAAATAACAATAGGATATATACCAATATAACCCTACCTACTTGACATAAGTGCCAATATAACTCTCAGATAATTTTTAGTGCAAAAATAACCCTAACTAGTTTATGTAAGTGCCAATATAACCCTCGAACCCCATTTTCGGCTTTGACTTCCATTTTTCGGCGTTGACTGTATGTAAAATGTCCAAAATACCCGTAGTGTTAAAATATAAATTTGAGTTCGTCGGACCACTGTCAGATCGCCGTCGAACCACTGTCAGATCGCCGTCAGACCACTGATAGGGTTATATCAGCACATTCTTAAAACTTATAGAGTTATATCAGCACATTCTTAAAACTCATAGGGTTATATTAGCGCATTCGTAAATGGGTAAAATTGACTTTTCCATCGAAAAGGATATATTGGCCCTTACATCAACTAGGTAGGGTTATATCTGCACTTTCAGTTATCAAAAGGTTATATTGGCCCTTATGTCAATTAGGTAGGGTTATAAAAGCACTTTTCTCAATAGCAATACATATAGAAAGTATTGAATAAATTAAATTTGTTTTTAAAAAATTACTATAATTTCGATCATTGTGGGTCGATGTAGATAGAATTCCTGACTCGACTCGACTCCAATTGACCAAAGGCTTCGTTATTTTTTCCGACCTCAACCGAACTACTTGACACTACTATTCAGATACATTTTCTCCCAGACATCTGACCCTACCAGAGCCACACATCAACTTTACCAGCCTTAGCAACTACTGATTTCAGACCCTCTACTTCTCTTACCTCCTCACTCTAAATTCACATTGAACCTCCCAAAGTTCATCTGTAATTTCACCAATGTCCCCAAACCTAAAACTGTATTCAATAATTTATTATTCAAATGTACTATTTAAGTTGATTATTTATTGCTTCAATATGTTTTCAATTTATGTTCGATATGTTTTCAATTGTTTATAAGTTTTCATATTGTTTATGTTTTCGTTCCTGTTTTCTTTTCGTTTATACGCTTACATACACATTGTTTTTGTGTTTATAATTGTTTTTTGTTTTTTGGTATCAGGGCCAAACATAAGTATAGCTAAAAGATTTTAATTCATCTGAATATGAATCAGAAAATCTTTTTCATAATAATAACTTATTAAGGAGTGTAGAACTTAGGGTCTGCATTAGGTTGCTTTCATCTAGCGCTTGGTCAGCGTCCGGAGCTCGTAAGATTGTTGGTCAGCCCAGGTGTAAGGGTGGTCCCGGCAAGGTATAGACGTGGTCCCGATAGGTGGAAACAATACTAGTTCACACCATAGGTTAAACAATCCAGAATAAGTTAATATGGCTGAATAAGTTAGAAAATTTCTATTCGGAGAATAAATCTTAGGCATGCATCAGCATCAGCATCATTAATATCTAACACATTACACAAAGTCACGAATTACAACAGGTTTTACCAAGTCAAAATATTAACTCAATATATCATCAGGGAATATTTGAATTTAGTAAAGTATATTCTATTAAAATACATGAAAAAATATTACCAATGAACCAAGAATTTCAATCAAAAAGATTACTTTCGGAAAAGGCGATTAATCAATATGTAATGCAAAATTATAGATTTCTTCATTTTAGATTAATTCAAATAGTTTTACATCCGTTAGTAAGATTAGGAATAGATACTCCTATATTTATGGCTTTGAGAGACGATAGGTTAATTGAATATAAGGATTCACAATTAGCAATGATTCAAACTAATATTTGTAATGGAACAATTAAGTTTAGTTTTATCCCAAACTATTCAGTAAGTTTAACATATCCAAACATAATGAATTCATTAAAATTAGATATTCAATTAAAAAAATTACAAACAATACTGAACATTTTGTGTTAATTTATAGAGTTTATTTTAAATTAATGAAATCAATGATTCCAACTTCATTAAGACTAAATCGTTCACAGAAGGATGAATCAATGTTTATAGTGTCAGAATCAGATAACACTAGGAAAGAAACTCCAAAATTGTTTAAATTGGGTGAAATAACTATTCTAGATGAAATAATGACCAAACGACCATTAACTATACAAACAAATAAAGCAATTACAGAACCATCAATAATTGAAGAACAAAATAATGGAAAAATATTAATAAAATTTAGTAGGTCTATGTCTAGCAAATTTCCATATAACAGAGCAATACCAGAAGAATCTAGTTATTATTCTAATCAGTCATCTAGATATTCAACATCACATATTCCGTTAAGTTTTCAAGATTCTAAAATTAGGTATTCAAGTTATTTACCAGAAATAATTCAAGATGTAAATTCTCAATATGAATCCCCATCTCTAAGTGAAATGAAGCTTTCAGAACTACATATGATGACAAGCAATGAAGAATTAAGCATAGATAAAGAATATTTGAATAAGGATTATTATAGTTCAGATAACATTCAACTTAGATTATGGTTTGAAGAATTTGATATAGAATTAAGGAATAATTTAAAAACTAAATTTTATGGGGAACTTAATAGATTAAAAATAAGAAAAATGAATTTTTTATATGATTACATATTATTTAGAAAAAATCAAGTAATAGAAAAAGAAAATAAATAAAATAAAATAAAATCCTGTTATTAATGTACAAACAAATTTATTTTAAAAATAGAATTTACAAAATGGTACAGTTATAAGTTCAATTCATACTCCATTAAATAATTTAGAAATTAATGTTAATATAGAAGCTATAGTAGCATTACCGTTCAAAATAGGAAAAGAATTAGCAGAAGTAGTTAATTCAGACGATATTAAAAAAGTATACCAACAAAATAATTATTCAAATCAGATAATACTCACTATAGGTAATTAGGTAGATATGATATCTACTAAATTAGAAAGTAGAGAAACAAGATTTCCAAATGAAACTACAAAGCCCTATTTCAAGTAGCACCTTTTTCAGTGAAAATGGAAAATTTAATTTCATGGGATAAAAAGAATGAGGCTAGTACTTCAAGATCATTAGGTGTAATATCTCAAATTAATTATCATGATCCAATTAGTTCAAGTAGTTAATCTTCTGATTCAGAAGAGGAACTAGAAAATCAAATAGAATTAATTGAACAACAATTTAATGATAATCCTCAAGATGTTATAGAACAACCTAAGCTAGAAATAAATTAAGGGCACCAAGATTTAGAAAAAAAATTGGAGAAATGATAAAACAACAAATTACTATCCATGACCAACTCCACCAGATAATCAATATGAAGAAAAAAATCAATTTTTAAATAGTTATGATGGTCAATCCCTTTATCAATGGAAAATAGATGGAAAATCATAATACCAAATATTAAATATACTTCAAGAAATGGGTATGGCCAGAATGGCATACAAGACTAAAATTAATATTACCGAACCTCAAATTGTAACTTTATTTGTAACGGAATTTACAGGACAACTAAAAGGATGGTGGGATAATTATCTTACCCTAGAAGAGAAATAGTCAATAATGAATCATGAAACATAAGAATGTATAGGAGAAGGTGATACTATCATTTTTAGCATGATTCAAGACGGATCAACCAATTTAATCTATGTAATTTCAATGTATTTCATAGGAAATCCTAATGAGGAATTGACTAGTTCAAAAATATGTCTAACAAATTTAAGATGTTCAACCTTAACTGATTTTAAATGGTATAAGGATATATTCCTAACTCAAGTGTTAGGAGAACTAATTCAAGTGCTCATTTTTGGAAGGAGAAATTTATTACTGGGTTACCAAACCTATTTTCGCTAAGAAAATTATAAATTTACAAAAAGAATTAGAAACTGAAAAGATTGATTACAATAGTTTAACATTTGGTCAAATATTTGCATTTGTAAAAAAAGAAGCATTAACTCTATGTCAAGATTTAAATATTCAACATAAGTACGGTTCTGAAAGGAAGGAAATGGGTGTATTTCGCCAGCAATTTGGAATTACTGGTATTAAACCTCCTTCATCAATATATAGAAAAATATTCAAGAAAAATAAAATTAATTAAAAGAGAAATATTATAATAACAATAAATTTTATAAAAGAAGTAATAATAATAAATATTATAAAGGAATTAATAAATATAAAAATATTCAATGTTTAAATGCAAAAAAATGGACATATAGCATCACATTCCATGGTAAAAAAGAAAATAAATTCATTATTTTCAAAAGAACATGAATTAAAAAATAAGCTGCTATCATTATTAATAGATAGTGCAGATGATGAACAAATAGAAAATAATTCAAATTCATCTGACTCAGAAGATAATAGTTTATGTCAATGTAAAATATCAACCATTAACATGTTAAAGAAGTCCAAATAATAAAAAAATAAATTATTAGATATGATAGAAAACTTAGGTAATTCAGACAATAAAGCAGATTACATTGAAAAACTAAAAACCCGGGTAATAGAGGAAGAAAAATAAAAAATACCATAGGTTCAAGAACTATTTAATTTAAGTAAAATAATTACAAAATATTCAGAAGTTGATAAGAAAAAAGAAATAATAAAATCAAATGATTTAAGAGTAGAAATTAATATGCTAAAAATGGAAGCAAGTCAAATTAAACAAGAACTAACTACATTAAAAGAAAAAAAAAATAGAATTAATAATAGCAACTAGTAATTTAAACTCAAGTAGTTCAAATATAGAATCATAAAAAATAGGAATAATTATAATTGATAAAACTCCTAATGATATTCAATTCTTTAATGTCATTAATAGAGTCAACATAGAAAAATGGTATTCATTAATCACAATAGGAGTTGAAGATTTTATAATTAATATAGTAGCATTAATGGATAGCCAATCCTGTATTAGATCAGAAATTATTCCAAATAAATATTTAGTAAAAACTAATGAAAAATTAGTAGCAGCAAATGGTACAACAATGATAATAAATAAGAAACTACCAAATGGATTTGTATGTAATAATAATTACTGTATAAAACATTCATTATTAATATTAGAAGATGTAGCTTATGATGCAGTATTATGTAATCCATTCTTACATCAAGTAACTCCCTTTAAGAAAACATTAGAAGGAATTACAACAAAAATATTAGGTAAACAATTATTTTTTTCATTTTTAAATCCACCCAGTCAAGTTGAATTAAATTTGTTACAAAATAATTCATTATATAAAAATATATATTTGATGAATAACAATAGTAAACATATAACGAGTTTAAAAGAAAAATTAAGTTATTCAAAAATAGAAGAGAAATTAAGTGATAAATTAATTCAAGAAAAAAATTAAAAAGTTAGAAACAGAATTTCAAAATGAAGTTTTTTTCAAATCATCCCAATTATTTTTGGGAAATAAAAAAAACACATTGTAAGTTAACCATATGAAAAAGAATTTAATGAACAAAACATCCCAACTAAAGCTAGGCCTATTCAAATGAATTCTTAAATGATTGAATTATGTAAACAAGAAATTCAAAGTCATTTAGTTAAAAAATTAATTAGAAAAAGTAAATCTCCCTGGAGTTGCTCTGCATTTTTATGTAAATAAACAGGCAGAAAAGGAACGAGGGGTTCCTAGGCTTGTTATAAACTATAAACCATTAAATAAGGTATTACAATGGATTATATATCCAATTCAAAAAAAAGTTTATTAAAAATATTATTTAATGCTAAAATATTTTCTAAATTCGATTTAAAATCAGGATATTGGAAAATTCAAATAGATGAAAAGGATAAGTATAAAACAACATTTTTTGTCCCTTTTGGACAATATTAAAGGAATGTAATGTCATTCGTATTAAAGAACGCTCCTTCAGAATTCCAGAAAATAAAAAATGACATATTTAACACATATTCAACATTTATAATTGTTTTTATAGATGATATATGAGTTTATTCAGAATCAATAGATAAACATTTTAAACATCTAAATATATTATTAAAAGTTATTAAGAAAAATGAACTAGTAATATCATAACCTAAAATGAAATTATTTCAAACAAAAATAATTTTTTTAGATCATAATATTCATCTAGGAATGATTACTCCTATTCAAAGAGCTATTGAGTTTCTCATCCAGTTATTAATATACCAAGCTAAGTCGAAAACTCGAAAGGGCAACTTAGGCAACAATGGGAAAGGCCAGATTAGGTTAATAAAATATGCAAAAGTGAGAAGCCATGGTGTCAACAAAGATAAGAAGTGAGTTCAATTTGTGTGAATCTATGATGAAACCCCAAAAGGGCTCCTAGTAAAAATGAGAGAAATTGGAAACTATTCTACGCATCTCTTAGATTGTCTTTGGCGGCTTCTTCGGCGGAGTAAGTTAGTTTCAAACTTATCACGTATACCTTAACTTTTCATTGGTATGATTGGTTCGATAGGTTACTTTAACTTCTTTGGGGTGTGAGGTTTGTGAGAGTCTCAAATCTTTGGGGAAACTAGGGTAGCTTAGAAATAATGATGAGTGTATTGGTTAACTCTCTTTGTATACTACTTTTCGCTTACATTTTTGCTTTTTTTTGTTTAATCAAGGAAGAGTAAGGTTTAAGTTTGGGGGATTGATTTACTCCAAAAAGCACGTGTTAATCAATGCATTTAGCACGTTTATTATTATATTTTGGTTGTTTGATTGCTAGGTTTAGTCGGGTTTAAATTGAAAGGGGTTTAGATAGTCATTGTTGGTTTTCTTGTCTAAATCCTTAGTTTTGTAGACGTATTAGACCTAATGGATGTTATGTCCTTACAAGCATCTAGATCTTGTTTTGTGAGCTTATTTGTTAGATTGCCCGTAAGTACTTTGGCGTAGATTGTACAAGGCCATCCGCAAGGGTGGTAGTAGATAGCAGAAGGTCATTCGCAAGGATGGTAGTATACTAAAATACCACAAGTCAAAATGTGGTTGTAGATGGAACCAAGCCAAGGGAGATAAAGGAGTCGAAGATCGACAAAGAAAGAACGGGCATGACTGTGTAATACTACACAGGTCGTGCCAGCCAAAAAAAGTGGTGCCAAGAAGCTTTGGCACATGCCACATAGAACAGTAGGGCCTATACTTTCAAGAAAGCCTCTTGCGTCTAAGTATGGGCCCAGCTCATGTCATATTGCACAGGCCGTGCAAAACTAATTTCAATATGTTAAGATGGTGTGTCCATTTTATACGGTTATTTTGGGATATTTTGGATTCACTTTTGTACACTTTTGTGCTCTATTTGTGGCAATTTTCCTTGAAATTCTCTAAGGAGAGTTAAGAGCAACTTTGTGCTTTTATTACTTTTCTAGAGGATTTT
>JAULKM010033882.1:0-29669 GCA_032355605.1 Rubia tinctorum
CCGACTTGCCAAACTATATACTTAGTTGTATTTAGTAAGCATATTGGGCTTAAAAATAGTATCTTTGAGAGGTACGGTGACGACCTCCCAACTTCGTTTTTAACTTTTTACCTATGTTCCGACTTTGGAATACACATATGTTGATTTCAAACCGTCTCATGTCAATGCATTCAATTTATGAACCTGTACCGTATGAAATGATTCTTCTCCCATGTTTCAAAACTAAACCTTGGCATACCAATTCTCAAAATTTCCCTTCAACCATTAATATTAAATCTTCCTTAATTGATATTCAGTGTTGATGGGTAGAACTAGGGGAAAAAGGAAGCCAAATAATCCTTCACCATTTTGATTTAGTGGTCAAGATACAAAGTCCAATCTACCATGGGAGGAACCAGATTATGAGACACTTTTGAGGAAACAAATTCCTATGCAAGGAAACAAGAGAGAAAGAGGCCACAAGCACTCTCCATCCCATAACGAGTAGAGAATTCTTCATCCTTGCAGTAGATAAATGTTATGTTCAACAGGTACGTGGAAATACACTGTAACCAAGATGTTGAACCCTTATTATGTAGTTAGTTTGAATTTTGAATACATATTAGATTATTTTTTGCCCTATTATTCGCATAACCGAATTAAAATTAAGAGTCTAACCCACCCCGATGAAGTATTAGAATTTTATGCAAATTTGTGTAAAGATAGTGACAGTGATAAGGCGACCAAGGTTGATGAAGTTACTATGATTTTTAGCAAATTCATGATAAATGTTGTGTTAGGTTGTCCCTAGATTGAACCTAGTTTTTTATGCCCACTGTCCCCGATAGCCCTAATGAAACTTTCAATCAACAATATTGGCCAGCTAATATGGACTCCCATCTAATGTGTCCCGTAGAAATGGGGCGTAAGTATTTTATGTTACAAAGTGAAAAGTCTGGGCAAGCGGACAAATATGACTTGTCTATATTGAGCATAGAGAAAAAATTGATTTTTGAGTGGGTGTCCATTAATGTCCTTCCATCATGGGGATATGTTTGCAAGCCTACGCTTGGAAGCCTTGTGATATTATATTACAGCATGGAAAAGAAACCGTTGAATCTCGGATTCACAATATTGTCCTCTATGAACAAAGCCGCTGACACTGCGAAGAAGGAATTATTCCCTTATAGTGTATTTGGTCACTAAAATGATCAAAGAGAAAGGTTTTGTACCCATATAATGCCTATTACGGCTTGAATACTATAATCAGAAGTGGCTTGACAGGAAAATACTCTAAATGGATGAAGATACCAACAATATTAAGTGAATGTGGTTCCATGGGTAGCTGTTAGAGGTGCAAACAGGGCTAGAGATTCAGAGACTGGTGAATCATTATTGGCATTTATTAAGTCATACATGATTCATTATTATCCTTGGTTTGTATATCTAAATGTAATATTTGAATTATTTGGTGTTCATCTGTAGACCTCGACAAAGGATTTCTGTTGAAGCGAAAGAAGTTGTTTGCATGCTTCAGTAGCCAAATAGACACCCTGGAGACCGAGGTGAAAGAATTTAGGGCCAAGAAAGGAACTTACTTTCGGGAAAAAGGAATTGAGATAGAAATAAGAAAAGACGAAGAGGATCCGAATTCCGGACACGTCTCTTCATCTAGTAGCGATGAAGATGACGAAGGCAAGAAAGATGTCACATTATACCTCTGTGCTCTTAAAAAATGTTTGTGCTGCGTACTCGAGAATTTTTTAACATGTAAAACAATTTTATTTGTTTCGGGATTGATGATAGGATTGTAATTTCATATTAAAAATTGCAGTATTGTTATATTACATGGTCATAACCTGACAAATGTGTACTTGTCGATAGAGTCATTATCAAGTTTGGCATGATTGTTAGTCACCATCCTATGTAAAAGGTGACCACTTCATCGAACCAATAGAAGATGACTAATGATTCAGAAATAAGTTCCTATTTAAGATTTTATTCCATAGAAAAGATGTACTTTCCAAAATAATTTTCTAAAGTCGGAACTCGTGTGTTACGTATCTAGTATCCATTTAAAAAACCTCTGGAAAAATTAAACTCTAAAAAATTATTGAATAAAATTATTTCAATTTATGTACCGGTTTAAGAACCTAAGTAGATAATATACAAATACCCTAACGATGGGTCCTTTGAAATCATAATTGGTTGTGGGTGAAAAACCCTTTTCGTATTTGGGGCACACAATTTTCTTCAAACTCTTTCAAAATTCCTTGAGTTTTTAATCGAGGGCACCCTTCAGGGAAATTTCACTAAGAAAAGGATGCCATCCCGTGATGGAACTACTAGGCGGACGAAAAAATGGATAGAGGAAGAATTGATGACAACTTTTGACGCTATGAGGTTCATGTCTCTTGCGGCCTCTCAAAGGTACAATGTTCTATTAGAAATTCCACGTTACTATATTTTTGTGTGCTTGATATTAATGATACCATGACTCAAGGTTTGAGTAGTATTGGTGAATTTTCGGAATTCCAATGTTGTTCCAAATCCATGCCATTAAGGATGGTGCACACTTCGACGAAGAGCATCAACTTACTGCTAACATGGTGGATCTAGAGGAAGGGTCATTCTGTATTGTGGTCAATGGTATACAGTTTGACGTTGATCAATGAAAGATCAATGGTTTACTAGGTTGCCCGTACAAAAGACTTGATAATTGTTATCTCACGGTTACTGATGGTCATTTGAGAATATATCATCGTTCCAACAGGCACGTACATGTTGATACTCCCCTTTTTGAATTCTACCTAAAAATCTCATTTATACTTTAATAAGTCCGTATCCGATCCCAACTCTACCAAGTGTTAGAAACTCAAGTATTTGACAATAGAATAGAGGATTGTTTATGAGATGGTAGCAAGGAGTTTGGTGCCAATGGGAGGTCACATCAGCGAGCCCACATTCATCACTGCTACGTTGTTTTACTATTTCATGAAGAAGGTGAAGATTAATCCCAACTATACCATCGTGCAACACATGCTAGCATTTGTTGTGCATTTTGAAGAAGAAGGCTATCATGCCCCAATATGGGTAGCTTCATTCCAAATACATGAATTTTGATAAGGCATTTACCATAGGAGTGAGGAAGTTCCTCCTAAAATGTATGACCATAAGTTCTTGAGAACAAGAATTAGAAGCTCGTAGATGGGATATGGTCGCATAGGATTGCCGGTAAAATAGCAAGAGAGGGCGCACTGATGAAGGTGATTTTTTTTCTAATATAACTGTATTGATGTTTTCATTACATATTATTATCCTAATGTGACACGCACAACAATAGGTGAAAATGATGAAATATAATAAATGATGGACATGTACAAAAAATGAAAGCAAAGGTGAAGAGGATAATACAGTTGAGGAAGATGACTTATGAAACCAAGAAGCTTATCAGGACAACTAGGCATACAGAGAGATATGTCCAATGATCGCAATCTGGGACATCCAGTTATATTTGTAATTATAAATTATTGATAATATTGCCATGTAAAGAATCATTTTTTTGTTAAAAATGTTTTGTTTATTGGATGGTATGATCCAAACAATGTAATTTATTACGGTCATAATCTTTTGTTCTCCACAACTTTAACTTAGCAGTAGGTTTGTTCCACCTCCTTCAATTTGTCGAGCACATGGTAAGTAACTATATTTTCCTAATAAACTTCCAAAATTGGAACTTCTGTCGCACGTAACCAATGCATTGGCGTCCTAGCTTCAGTATTCGATCAAAGTTTCATGTTAAAATATGTGAAATATGTAACTCTAAATTATTTTAATAATTAAAATAATATCTAGTAACGTTCTGATATGGAAGAACAACAAAATGGATAATTTCATTGTGTAATGCATTTCCGCTCTCGGAACTGTAATCGAAAAATGGGGTCACAACACAAAATGGAGCATAAATTAGGAACCCTTTTAAAATAATCTTACAACCTAATGAATTACAAAAGAAAACCACCTTTTCGTAGAACATTGTGGTGGTCCATTCCTTCACCTATAAAGTGGTTGTGGCATATGCCTCAAAATCTCAACTTCGAATGTGGTATCACCCATGTACTGGAAGTATAAGTACTTGTTTCCATTTAGGTCACATCAACTAACAAAACTTGACCAATTATAAAGTGACTTTCATCACAAAATAACTGGAGCATGCTTTCTTCAATTCGTAGCAGTAACTAATTTCTTCATGAACATGCTTTGTTACTCATGAAAAAATAGGCATTGTTCCTCATGAAAAAAACTACACTGCAAAATTTAGGACAACAACTTTGGTATAGTTTGCTGGTTTAAGCCTTATAATTCCATAAATCAAGTAAAGAATCATACAAAATCCATCTACAAAGAAATTTGTAAAACACATAAGTTCAGTTCTCTAACACACCTACACAACCTATGTTCCGCAATCCAAAATTTTATTCCGAGATCACCAAAGTCCATAAACTAACATATAAAATCCCCATATATACATATATACATACATATATATATATATATATATTTAAAAATACAAAGAACGAGCCTTTTGCTTTTTGAGACATAGTAAAGAGAGAGTGATCCGAGTAAGAATGAGTAAATGCATAGGAGATAAGATCCACCGCGAGCTTAGAAAATCATTAATGAAGGGCTAACGCAAACTATATAAGAACTTGCGGAGACGAAAAATAGTGCCCGGAGTGAGGAGTAAAGCCTGGAGGCAGCTACATATTTACTTCCTCATCTAAATCACCGTGAAAAAAGCGTTGTGAACATCTATCTGATGGATTTATCAATTATTAACTGCCAGAAAAGCCAAAACAGTGACCATTTTGGCTAAGGGAGCGAATGTATCATTGTAGTCAATGCCCTCGACCTGATGATTACCAATGATAACATGACAAGCCTTGAGATGCTTAACCGAACAATTAGAATGGTACTTTATTTTTTAAACCCACTTGCACCCCAGAGTATGATGACTGGGAGGAAGTTCGGACACGTCCCAAGTGTCGTTATCCTCCAAGGCTCGAATTTCTTGCTGCATGGCGTCATGCCACCATGTATCTAGCTGGCATGGCCTCTTTAAAGTTTTAAGGATTAACACCTGCGGTAATAGCTACAAGAAAGGAATAGGGGTGAACAAAAAAATTATCACAATTCAAAAAAATGTTCTAAATGATAGAGAGTACCCTAGGAAGCAAAAGAAGTAGGAGCAGCCGAAGATGGACTCAATTTTCGTACAGTGTGAGTAGAAATATCATGGAGCAATATAGAAGCACGTTTTTCATGAAAACCACGACCCAAATGTGCATCTAAAGCCACAAATTCACGAGGAGGGAAATGATCAAAAGTTGTCTTGGGTGAAGCTGTCGTGGTCGTGGCTTATGCTTGAGCGCGAGGAATGGATGACTTGAGTGGAGCTGTCGAGGCACTCAAAATCAAGTCACAATCGTCTACGATAGGATAAGAGGCAGATCTAAATCCCTAGGAGGATAATAGAGAGATACTGTTGGAGGCAAAGCATACATAAATTCATTCTCGTGGAATTTCACATCACGAGAAACAAAAGTAGCTCATGTATCTAACTCATACAACTTCCAACCCCTTTTGCCATTGGGATAACCAATGAACACACACTTTTGACTGTGTAGAGCAAACTTATTGCCTTTAAATTCTGATAATGTGCAAAATACAAACAACAAAAAAACACACAAGTCATCAAAGGGTGGGGACACACCACACATAACCTCATAGGGGTTTTATTATGCAATACAGTGGAATGAGCTACTCCCTCCGTCCATCTAAAACTGTCTTACTCAGATTTTGAGTAGTAGAGTGAATAAAAAGTACCAATTTAACAACGTGATCAGATTGATATATTCCATGTAACATGGTGAGATATCCCAATACAATAATCCAAGGGATAGGAGAAAGATCACGTGTCTCACAGTCACTGGAAGAATGCTAACCACTAATCATATTTAACAAAGCATGAACCTAATCAGGCTTCAAGTCACTGATAAAAGTGCAACCGTCATTGGGCGTAGGAGCCCTCATTTCGGTCACGCCTTGAGCATGAACACAACCTCCACAACTACGAATAAGGCTAGCACCAATCATGGGATCAACTGAGTGGTTCACCGGTGACCAGCCCTTTCCATGATCCTACCTCTCTTCCGACTAATAGAGTGTGACATGGAGCTAAAAAAAGAATCTTTGTTATGACCCTTGCACTCAAAATTAAAACATCAGTTTTTATTTTTCCATTCGCCAGAGAGGTGGCCGAGCAGCTAACACCGCAAACACATGTGCCTCGTTTGGGGGAGCTTTGCTGCGAGTGATGTCACGAGTGTCTTCTTCCTTAAGGATTGATTGGAAACATCGGTCCTATTCAGGTTGAGAAGTCTCAGACGAAAGATTTGAGGGTACGTTCCCAAACCGGTCATCATCGATGCTAAAGAGGAACTGATGCAGTTTCTCTTCGTCGCGATCAGTAGCAAACTCTTCGAAAATGTCACAGGAAGATTTTCCACGTGAACAAATGTGCAGAGGTTTGAGGAGACCAGGATCGTCATAGAGACCCATTAAATGATGAAAGTAATCATCAATAGATATAGAAGGGGATTAATTACAAGTGATAATCTAAGATCGAAGCTGCTGCAAGCATGGTCCATTCGCGACGCAGATTTACTTTCCCACAGATTTTTTTGCCCCGTCGTAAAAGGGAATAGACAAAGTAATTTTGGAGTCCATGTTGTGCAAAATCCAGGTGATCGTGTCCCAGTCCAAAATCTTCTTCTTCTCTGTCGAAATTCTGTATTATTCATGAAATTATATGCAGAGTATGTATATACAACCTAAAAGCCCACAATACAAGAAAACCATAACTATACGTGTGTATACCCCAATATAAAGGTTAAAATTTAAATTGAGCTTTTCTATGATGTGGAAGATTATGCTCTACAATTCAGAAACTAAGACGAGTTCTCATAACTCGGACTCATGGTTTGAGTTATTTTTCTTGTTACTTCTATAATAGAATTATAGAAGGAATAGAAGAAGGTTAAGGAAAGAATCTTTTTTTAATTGGTTTTGTTATATTCTATTCCATGTACAATTGTAATTTTCAACCCTTTGTACTCAACTATAAATATGAATAGACACAACCCAACAATTGTGAGTTTTACATCCTATCATGGTATCAAACATGTTTTTTTCTAAATACTAATTTTTTTCCTAAGTTTTTTCCCAAAAATATCCTCCTCCGACCTTGTCTTTTAGCCGCTGGCAACTTACTCTCACCACCCATATTCGAACGCCGCTAAATTCCACTCATCAACGCCTACCTTTTTCCAACGTCGATTGGTCACTTCGTTTGCTTCCTGACGCCGGTTTCGAAGTCGATTGTCGAATGCCAATCACAAACTTGTTGTGTGAATAGTCCGTTCTGCCTCTCTACTTCTTTCTTGTGGTTTGCTCTTGCTATTTCCGCTGGCGTCATTTTAGTTTATACTACAAGAAAGTGACCTATTACTACGACCCTTTTACCTCAATTTTTTTGGCTTAGGCCAAACAGCCGAAGTAAGAAATTCTTTTACCTCGGTTATTTTTATTTTTGAATTAAATAATATTTTTTACCCCGGTTAAAAACTAATTGAGGTAAATAGTATGTTTTTACTTAAGTTATTATATTAACCGAAGTTAAAGGTTTAAAAATGAACTAAATAATATTACCAAATAGCGTGTGACGTCGCATATGTTGTTTAAAAAGGACCTCCGATATCGCATTATATGTCGTTTGCACCGACATGTGGTGCGACGGATGACAGACGTCGTAGTTATGTAATTGATATAAATTTTAGAGGTTAAAACTGAAATAGATTGACTTTGAAAAAAAGGAAGTATTATTCAGAAATTTAAAAAGGTTAGTTTTGTTATGTTACAATTGAAAATGGTGGAATAAGAGGGAAACCCACAAAAAGTAACAAATTTGACGGTGGTAGATAAGATGGAAAAAAGAAAGCCAAGATCATATGCTTTTCCTCGTTTTGGGGTCTCTCTCCTCCCAATATCCCATCATCACCATTAATTTAGGGGAATGTAAAAGGCCAATTAGGCACTACAGTAGCATCTAGTACCCCTTTTAAAATCCTCCACATCCCACTCCACTTCACTCATACCAACCCGCGTACTTCACATAGTCACACAGTAAGTTTCCATGCCTTTTCTGTTTGATTTATGTTTTCCATTTCTTTTAGCTCAGTTAACTTTTATAGGTTATAGTTGTTTAAAAATGATTGACGTCGGTCTAGAAAAGTATTTGTTCAAGGGTTTTAAAATAATTGTAGAAAATGGTGTTGAATGCAGTGTACGGTTGAAAATAGTTTTTAAAATCATGCACATATGAAGTCGCACATACAGTCAATTATATATTTTTCGGATAAAGTAGTTAAATTATTAGAAAAAAATAGTAATAAAATTATCCTTAAAATTAATACATAAATTGGGGTAGGAATTTTTTTAGTTAGTTCCAATAAAACATAAATTACAATAAACTCAATCAGCTCGCATTATGATGACCCTAAAGACCATCGACCCTTTAACTTCAATGACCTCGAAGAACAAGGTGTCCTCAATGCGTAGGCGGTTTTCTGAAAGGAACTCGCCAAAACCCTTTGGGGATAGAGCCTTGATCTTCCCAACCCCCGAGTAGTTCATGCGCTACTCTCTCCCGTAGCACCTCAGCACAACGGGGTCTTGTCATTCGGCAGGAGTGGTACAATGTCCTTCAGGAAATACCAAGTCACAAAATAAATATTGATTAGATATATATATATATATGCAATTAATAATAAATAATATTAATTTAAAATGCCTTACCAAAGTTAGATGTTTCCCAAAGTTCTGCTGCTTTAGAGTGCAGTGGAAATATGGGCTATCAACAGCCATTGTATGTTATTCAAGGACGAACACAAGAGGCTCTGGGTTGCTCCGTTGTCCGGAGAACGATATGAAAAAAAATATATTAATTGTGATAAAGTGTGAAGATGTATTAGTAAATACGTGTGTAAAATGGTAAAAGACTAGGAAAAAGGGGCGACTTGATGATTCTTCACCAGCCATTAGTCCTAATCAAAAATAAAATATTAAGAGCAAACTAGCCTTGAAAATGCAAGGTGCAATGTCGGCCATGGGTCACCGGTACATGTCGGTCCAAAGTTGTGGCTCAAAACATCATCGTATTACTAAGCCTTCAACATCAGTAGGAACACGACGTGGGTGCCCTAGAGCATGCGATGTCGCATACTAGCATCAGCAACTTCTCTCTTATTTATCTGCGTTGTCGGCATATACTAATTCGCAGCAATCATGTCCTATCGTCTGCCTTCTTTCTATGACTAGATTAGGTCCTCATGCATGTTGTCGTCGACCCAAACGAAGTCACAACTATGGTTTCCTATCATGGGCCTCCTTGCTTTGACTAACGTCAGTCACAAAACCTGCCGACATCGGTACAAAATTAAGGTAAAGGGGAATTTTTACCTCGGTTTTGAACTGAGGTAAAAAAATGTACTTTTTACCACGAACGTATTTACCTCAGTTTTTTTGAAACTAAAAACCAAGGTAAAAATCTTGTTTATTGTAATGTTACATGGCTAATCAACTGCATCACCATCAAGGTTTATGGAACCAATTATCTGATTTGGCATACATAGGTCACTTATCTCCTGAAGTGGTATGATTTTATTGGGTTTGTTTTTGGATCCACACCCTTTCTGAATCAACTTCTTCTTTATATGTTGCTGGTTCATTCGAGAAGTCATCGACTCCCCTCGGACGTTCGAGGACCATTATATCTGGATCAAGACATATCAACAGATTCAAACTGTGTTGTTCTTGTCCCTCACTGCTTCTTCCATGTTTGTTGATATTTTTTGCAATACCTTTGCTCAAGTATGGAAGGCTCTTTCTGCTAAGTATCAGAATAGTTCTCGTACTATTAAGTTTCATCTTATTAACTGCATGATGAGCTTACTTCAAAATAATATTTCCATTCAGGAATACTATTCTTATTTTAAGACTCTTATAGATAATCTCCATGGTATTGGTGACTCTATTACTAAGTATTAAGTTATTCTTTTCTTTTGTCGAAGCTTGGGCACCTCCTTCTCTGAGTTTGTTGCAGCTTAAATACGAATTCATCTACCTCTTGATATGTTCAATGTGGTGTTTAAGGCTGAGAATTTCATATTTCCTTTGAAAAATCGTGCTACTTCAATGTCCAGACCATCCAACGTAGCTTTCAGTGTATCGGAGCAGTCTTTTAGACAACCACCTTGTTGCGCGCGGGAATTAGTCTGCATGTGGAAACCATAATTGGCATGGTTGAGGAGATGGCGGTAACCCATCTCACAAGTTCGGCTATAGTGGAAGCGACACCTAGTGCCAATGGTACAATTTCCCCAGTCATCTGGCTATAGATTTTTAAGAGATTTCTCATTTATCTCGCGATGACATTGCAAATCCCATGGATACATTTCGGCCTGGTCCCCAGAAGAATCAACAATATGTTAATGTTGCTCCCAATTGATACATGGACTCTATAGTTGTCAAGCATATAACTTATGCTTCTTCTAATATGGATAGCATCTCTCCATATCACAGTAATCGTCGGGTTTATTTTGGTAACAATTCATTTCTAAATATCTCTTATACTGGCAATTCCCGCATTTCTAATTCTTTTACTTTATATGATCTTTTGGTTGTTCATAATATTACCAACAACTTATTGTCTATTAGAAAACTAACCCAGGATTTGAATGTTATTGTTTGTTTTAAGGATCATTCTTTCACTATTCAAAACAAGGTTACCAAGGAGCTCGTAGACTGAATACACAGTGAGAGAGGTTTCCACATTTTATATTATGGTGTTGATGCTTTAGTTTTTTTTTTAAAGAAAATAAAGCCAAGACTTATTTAAAGCTATGGTATAGTTGATAATGCCATGTTCCTTATTTTGTTATTTCTTACTTAAGTGCGACTAGTTGTTTATCTTTTACTAGTTTGCTGCCTAAGCCTCATTTGTGTAAAGGCAAGCGTATATATTTTAGTGATAATATAAAATGCTCTTTGGGAACCCTATCTTGTTGTCTTTCGTGCTTGGCTTTCTTATTATGTTATCTTTGTTGATGATTTTTCTCGATTTACATAATTATATCATCTATGCCGCAAGTCTAATTTTTTAGGCTTACCTTCATTTTGAGGCTACGGATGAGAACAAGTTTTCTACCTCAGTAGTGGTTTTCCTAAGTGATGGTGGTACCGAGTTCATCAACAGTTGCATGGAATCTCATTTTGCTTCTAAAGGTATTCATCACCAGCTTTCATGTCCTTACACTCCATAGAAAATGACCGTTCTGAGCGGAAGCATCATCACATCATGATAATGTATATGTCTATGTTATATCATTCAGGCCTTGATCACTCCTTCTGGTACGAGGCTTTTTCTACTTCAGCATGTATCATCAATCGGCTGCCTACACCAGTTTTATATGGAAAGTCTGCACTCTATGTTAATTTTTGGCACAACTCATGATTACTACAACTTTCATCCTTTTGGTTGCTAGGTTTTAGTTATCTACGCCTTTATGCTTCTCATAAATTGGTGCCTCAGAGTTTGCCACGCATATATTTAGAATACAGTTTGCAATAAAGGGTTATTGCGGTCTTGAACCTGTTACAAAGGTGGAGTATATTACTCTCCATGCTCATTTTGATAAGCTTTTTTTCCAGCATCACGTTTAAGCACCACAGCCGCCTCTCCTTCACTTGGTGTTTCAGCCTTTTGATAACCTACATCAGTGCCCTTAGAAATTTTTTAGCCTTCTTCATTAGCATGTACGGCAACATTCCTTGATGATGTTGATGTTACACTTGAACCCAGAGCTACACAAAATATTGATTCGATGTGTGACTGTCTTCTAGCAGACACACCACTACAGCCGAGCTAGCATGCACCGCCACTGCACATGCCTCCCAGCTCCACACGTTTATCCTTGGACACAACATCAGATGTGATGATGCCAACTGCCTCACTAAGAGCCTCACCGAGCCAACTCTCCACAGATGAGCAGTCACTATCATCAAGCTCAGCATATTCTCAGATGACTGGGCCTACTTCTCGACACCCAATGGCTACTCGCTTGTTCACTAGCTCTTTCTAGTACATGAAATTTCTGATTGTGATATATTTGGAATTTGGAGTGCTTTATTTGTTCAATCTGAGCCACAAAGTTATCGTACGACTGTCAAGCATCCTGACTAGGTTGCTGTTGTAGATTCTGAACTGGATGCACTTCACACTTAGTAGACTTGGGAGTTAGTCCCTTTTGCATCACATGTTAATGTGGTTAGTGTTAGAAGAAGTCAACCCGATGACTGGATTAGGTGATTCTAGAAGATATTATAGATTTAGAGTTCTGTTATAACTCAACCTCTAGATGCATTGTACTCTTTATATTGTTCATCATTGTATAAAATCCATCATCGGTAATTTACTTTTTTATGGTATCAGAGCATTGTTAGAATCTTGCCTCCTTATTTTTAATAATTATTAGTATGTTTTGTATGGTTGATTTCTAGCTTTAGTTGGGTTTACATCACAAGGGATTTCAATAGCCTTTGTTGGTTTTCTTGTCTAAATCCTTAGTTTTGTAGATTTATTTAGACCTAATGGATGTTATGTCCTTACGCGCATCTAGATCCTATTTTGTGAGCTTCATTGTAGATCGATCATAAGCACTTCAGAGTAAAAAGTTATTCACAAAGATGGTAGTAGATATTAGAAGGTCATTCGCAAGGGTTGTAGTAGATTGATTGACACACACTTAATCATGATAGTAGATAGAAATGGGCCAAGGAGAAGGATTCGAAGCTCAGATAAAGCTGAAGATTGGCACAACCATGTTCTGTTGTACGATCCATACTAGCTAGTTGGAATGGTGCCCAAGTAACGGCAAGGGATGGAAGGTATTTCATGGCACGTCCAGTTGAAATAGCTCATGCAACTAAGTAACGACACGGGCCGTGTGCTATTGCACGCCCCGTGCCACTGACCAGCTATGGTTTCCCTTATCTTTTTGTGCCTCTTTAAATCCTATTTCCTATCTACTATATAAAGGGAACTATGTCTACTAGGTTTTAAGTTTGGCTAGTTTAATTTTCATCCTCCTAGTTTTTCTAAGAGTAGGTAGAGAGAGAAAGGGAATAACCCCTCTCTTCTTTAATTTTCTTAGGTTTTCCTAAGGGTATTCAATCCAATGGAAAGATTGGGTTCAATGCTTAGGGAGTAGTTTATTTGTATGGGGATTTAAATTTGTATTCATGATTTGGTAGATACTTTGTGAGATTCTAAATCACCATATCCTTTTTATGTTTATGGATACCTTGCTTGACTTGTTCTTTATATTCTAGATAAAAACATGTTAGATATCCTTATATTGGCATACACCGTAGTATATCTTTTATGTAATGGCGCTTGGCTTGATTATCTCCTTGGGAGTGTCCACTAGGGTAATAGGGGAAATGTGAGTCCTTGGCTACATGGGTGTATGCATGTAGGGCATGTGCACTATTTCGATGAGCGTACGCTAGAGGACTAGAAAGTGGTAGCCCGATAGGTGAGGTTATGATAGTTTGTAGCAACTAGGGTTGTAGTAGAGCAACCATTATCGTGTTAAACCTAGAGTCATCATGAGATGCTAATTCATTTGGTTCTATAGGCCTAGGGAGAAGCGTTCATAGTGGAGGCTCGGGATGTAATTCCTTATAGGAAAATGGAGCGCATAACGGTTGGACTGCTTGGCGCACTTTCCTGATTACAAATGTGAAGTTGATAGAATAAGACGGTGGCACCTTTATGTGACATGCAAAGGGAAGTGTTAACTATCGACAACACTATGTGACATAGACATTGGGATAGGTTTATGTGTCTTGTATTTGATAGTCTATCATCAAAGTGTTCTACCAATCATGTAACGCAAATATTCCCAAGTGTTAGCTTAATATGGTTTATTCTCTTGTTCTTGCATGTTCACTAGTTGATAGTTAAACCCCTCCAAAATGTTTTTTGCAACATTGACTATTCCGGACACGCAATCAAAATGATGAACCGATTGTGATTTTTGCGTAGATAACTTTTAATTTCCTAACAACTCTGTGGACGATCCCGGAGTTTCCACTTGCTACCCCTTTGGTAGTTTAGTAGTGAGTACTGGAGCAACAATATAAATATCTATCTTTATGAAGCATCCCATGGGTTAATTCTATCTCCCGAAAGGTTGTATTTATTAACTACCATGCTGGGTGCGGATAAAAATTTTGCGCCATTACCGGGATACTAGTTTAAAGATTTAGTTATTAACTTGCATTAGTAGTTGGTAGAGTAGTTAGTGTTTTTATTGTTTGTGTTTTTTGTTCTCATAATAGGTATTGCTCTAGTTCTTGGTGTGAAGAGAGGATCCTTGCACTACAATTCCAAAATTTGTATGTTTTCTTTATTTTTGTTTAATTAAGAAAAGAAAAAAAATTATGTGGGGAGAAAGTGCTCAACGAGAGAGATTTTGTAGGGTATGTCATTACGATCATCCTTTAGAGTCTTGTTCTTGGTTGAGCGAATATGGGAGAGAAATGGAATTTGTTGGTTCACAAGGCCAGTGGGAGAGAGAATGGTACCCATACCCTTACTCCCCCAATTAGGCGTTGAGTTACACCCCAAATTCATGGTATGTGGGTGTACCATGGAACCAAAACTTAGATTTATTTCCCAAATCCACGTGTGAGGAAATACTTGGGGCTTTTGGCTAATTTTTGGTAGGACTAGTGAGTCGCTCCAATTCCATGTACTTGGTTACATTAAAGATTTGGGAACTCAACTCTCTTCTAGTGTTGAGAGAGTTAGGGGAAAGTAAGTGAGTTGATAGGGAAGGTGTGGCAACTAGTGAGAAGAAGAAAGATAATGGATAAGGAAGCTCTATCACCCTCTTCTATGGATAGATTGAGGAGTAGGCAAGGAGTTAAGCACATCAAGGGCCCTTTTGAGATCCTCGGACACTGTGAGGTTAGTCTTCCTACCCTTGACACTATTATTATTATGCCTAAATGTAATTTTTTTTAAAAGAAATGTTTGCTTCAAAACATGACTTTAGACATAGATTGGTAGATAAAACTAGTGATCATCCCCCTTCTCTTGTGCAAAATGACCTCCTCCATAAGTGCAATGACCCTGGAATGTTCACTATTCCCTAAACGGTTCAAGGGACTTTATCAAGGATGCTATGGTAGATCTAGGAGCCTCCACTAACGTTATACCTCATTATTTGTATAGATCATTAAACTTAGGGAAAATGCATGACACCGGGGTAATAATCCATTTGGATAATCACTCCACCACGTACCCGAGAGGTATCGTGGAGAATGTGATGGTCAATGTAAATGGATTAACGTTCTCGGCTGATTTCCATGTCCTAGATATGGAAAATATAAAGTGGACCACTACTATATTGTTAGGGAGGCCTTTCTTGAAAACCTCTAAGGCTAAAATGGATGTGCATACCTAAAAGTTAAGCTTAGAGTGGGGTAAAAACATTGTGGAGTTTAAAATTTATGAGAGAAAAAATTGTCTTATTGATGATTATCCTTCATGTGTGATTGATGTTCTAGATGATATTGTGTAAGAAACTCTTACTGGTGCCATGAATATAGCTTTAGAGAATGATCCCATTGACGGTGAATGCTTTAGTTCTTTAAATGATATTTTTGTGGAGACTCTGGGGGGAGGTTGATCCCTAACTTGAGACTCACATAGAGGCCCTACCCAAGAACCTAAACAAACTAGTGATGACCGAGACCAAGACTTCAATAGAGGAACCACTCGTAGTTAAACTCAAGCTTTACCCAAAAACTAGAAGTTTGCATTCTTAGGCGAGGGACATACCCTTGATTATTTCTAGTAGGCTCACTAGTAACCAAAAGGGTAGGTTCATTGAGGTGCTTAGGAATTTTAAGGAAACCATAGGTTGAACCTTAGCCGACATTAAAGGCATAAGTCCTTCAACCTGTACACATCGTATATTATTAGAGGAGGGTACAAAACTCATATGCCGCCCTCGAAGGTAGTTAAACCCGCCGATGATGAAAGTAGTTAAAGGCGAAGTCCTTAAGCTACTTAAGGCTGCAGTGATATATCCTATCTTTGATAGTACTTGGGTGAGTCCCACCCAAGTGGTGTAAAAAATAGCAGGGTGACTGTGGTATTTGGTACCCACCCGTATTCAAAACTGGTGGCGAGTGTGTATTAATTATCGCCGCCTAAATGTTGTGACTCGTAAGGACCATTTTTTCTTACCTTTATTGATCAGATTCTTAACAGGCTAGCCGGTCACGCTTCTTTGATAGGTATTCGGGATATTTCCATATAGCTATAAACTTCGAGGACTAAGAAAATACTACCTTTGCATGCTCTTTCAGCACTTTTGCCTATAAGCGCATGCCATTTGATCTTTGCAATGCCCCGGGTACCTTCCAAATATGTATGGTTAGCATATTATTGGAATTTATTTAGCGTTTCATTGAAGTCTTCATGAATGATTTTACCATTCATGGAGACTCCTTCAAAAAATTTCCTACTTCATCTAGCACTTGTGTTAGAACAATGTATTGACACAAACCTCAAATTGAACTCTGAGAAACACCACTTTATGGTAGAAAAGGGTATTGTTCTAGGTAATGTAGTGTCGACCCAAGGTCTAGAAATAGATAGTGCTAAAGTGGACACAATCAAATCCTTACCCTACCCCACCAGTGTTACGGATATTAGGTCATTCTTAAGGCATGTCGGGTTCTACCGGCATTTCATTAAGGATTTATCTAAGATTTCCTCTCCTTCGTGAATTTTTTTGCAAAATGATGTTGAGTTCATTGTTGATGATGAGGGTAGAAAAATCCTCTGGCGCCTCGAAAGAGATGCTTGTGACTGCCCCTATCATCCAACCCCCAAACTGGTCCATCCCTTTTGAAATAAAGTGTGATGCAAGTGGCTATGATATAGGAGCGGTATTAGGCCAAAGGGCAGGGAAGGTGCCACATGTCATATACTACGTGTGAGTGACTCTTAATGATGCAAAAAGCAATTACTCCACCACAGAGAAAGAGTTATTGTCCGTAATATTTTCCCTCGAGAAATTCAAGAAATATTTTCTTGGTACTAACGTCATCGCGTACACTGATCGTGCAGAACTTCGCCACTTGATGGAAAGAAAATAAATGAAACCTAGGCTTATTAGGTGGATAGTTATTTTGGGTGAATTCGACCTTAAAGTGAGAGATAAGAAGGGCAGTGATAATGTGGTGCTCGACCGTCTATATAGATTGACACCCCTTGAGTTCCTAGACCCCACCAAGAAAACGTAATTTGGAACCGCTCCGGGATGAATTTCCTGACGAATAATGTTCGGGGTAATGACTAGCCAACCTTGGTATGTCGATCTAGTGAACTATCTATTGACGGCAGAGTTCCCTCCTTCTTAAGATCGGGAAAGAAAGGATAGGTTAGCAAATCATGCAAAAGAATATTATTGGGGTGATCCTTACTTATGGAAGAGTTGCACCGATCAAGAGACTAGAAGGCATATTCCTGAAGATGAAGTAGAACTCATCCTTAAACTTTCCATTTTTCTGATGGCGGTTGGCATTTCAAGTATAAGATAACAATCAAGAAAGTGTTGGAATGTGAACTTTATTGGCCTAACATGTAGAAACATACCCGAGATTTTATCCAACCTTGTGATCGTTGCCAAAGGATGGGTGACATCTCATTCAATAATAAGATGCCCAGGCTAGTCAATGGGCAAAGGGTGAAACATTATTTTGAGTGGGGAAATTTTGGATTGGTCAAGGACGGAAATCCACTCCTTGGTGATCAAATCCAAGCATGAACTATTCTAAGGAAAATAAGTCGTGATAACGACAATAAAGAAATGGTGTATTAATTTTGTTTTAGTAGGTTTTGATAATTTATTTGTGTGATTTGGGAAAGTTTTTCATTATTAATGTTGTTTTAGGGATTTTCAGTCACGAGGCAGTTAAACAGTACGAAACCATGCCACTAGAAATTAGTCGAGCGGTTAGTAGACGACAGTGAGGACTTGTGGTGTTTCCAACCGTTTCCTTGCCTTGTTCATATGCATTGGGTAAAATGCATGAACTAAGTGTGGGGAACGAGTTGGAACATGTTCATATGGGTTTCATCACTTCTGTTTATTTGCTTATTTGTTTATGTTTGTTTAAGGTTTAGATTTGGATGATGACTATTCTTCCTATTTCTTTTCCCTCATTTTGATTTTTGAAAAGTTGTGTTGTTTCGGTTTGTTTTGAAACTTTGTTTTATAGGTGTGAGGGCACTTTTTGTAGTTATATGGGATGATGGAAGACTTTGGTGCTGTCATTTTGCTTTTGTTTATCTTCATTGTAGTATGAAGGCTACCTTTGGGGCCTTTTATGCTACAAAAAATGAAAAAAATGAAGGGAAAAAAAATACCCAGCTAAGTCAAAAACTCGAAAGAGCGACTTAGGCAACAATGGAAAAGACCATATAGGTTGAAAAACCTGTGTAAAAGTAAGAGGTCCTAGTGTGGAAAAAGGTGAGAAGTGAGGAAACATTTGTGGAATGCTAGGATGAAAACCCGAAAAGACTCCTAGGCAAAATGAGATAAATTGATAATTTCTATGGTTCTCTTTGATTGTCTTTTTGGAAGTCTTTTTCGTAGAATAACTTAGCTTCACACTCATCTTTGTGAATTTCACCTTTTGTTGGTATGATTGGTTGGATAGGTTATCTAAGCTTCTTTTGGGAGTGAGGGTTGTGATATTCTTACGTCTTTGGGGGAACTAGGGTAGTCTAGTAATAAATGTTGAATGTGTTGGGAAACTCTTTGCATGCTATGTTCCGCTTAGATCTTTGCTTGTTCTTGTTTACCCGAGGACGAGTAAAGGTTTAAGTGTGGGGGAATTGATCTGCACCTAGAAGCATGTGTTAACCAATGTATTTAGCACATTTATTTGTCTATTTTGTATAGTTGATTGCTAGGTTTAGTTGAAATTACATCACAAGGGGTTTCTAGCCTTTGGTTGTTTTCTTGTTTAAATCCTTAGTTTCGTAGATTTATTTAGTTCTAATGGATGATATGTAGTTACGAGCATCTAGATCTTATTTTTGTGAGTTTCATTGTAGATTGCTCGAAAGCACTTCAGAGAAGAAGGTCATTCACAAGGATGGTAGTAAACTAAAGTCCACACACTTAATAGTGGCGGTAGATGTAAATTCTCTAAGGAGAAACGAGTCGAAGGTCGGACAAAGCTGAAGACTGGCACAACTATGGTGTACTGCACGGGCTGTGCCAGCCGGTTAGGATGGTGCTTAAGTAACGACACGGGCTGCAAGGTATTGCATGCCCATGAATTCAAAATGACTTGTGATACTAAGTGTGAAGCACGGGTCGTGCCATATTGCACGGCCCGTGCCCAATGAAGTTTATGATCTGAAGACAAGCCTACGTGTCGTGATGTATTGCATGCCTGCACCATTAGTTTTCTGATAAGTTAGTTCCAATCGGCGGCCCGCAAAGAATTTTACAGGTCGTGCAGTTCATAGTGTCAAAACAAACTTTCAGACGACGGCCCATAAGGATTCACACGGTCGCGCCGCTCAAATGTGAGGAAACACGTTGCCAGCTGCTAGGCCATAAACTATTGCATGATCCGTGCTGCCGACCAGCTAAGGTTTCTCTTGTTTTTTGGGCATCTTTAAAGCCCATTTCCTATCTACTATATAAAGGGACATATGTCTACTAGGTTTTAAGTTTGGCTAGTTTAATTTTCATTCTCCTACTTTTTCTAAGAGTATGTAGAGAGAGAAAGGGAACAACCATTCTCTCATCTTTAATCTTCTTAGTTTTCCCAAGGGCATCAAATCCAACGGAAAGATTGGGTACAATTCTTAGGAAGTGGTTTATTTGCTTGGGGATTTAATTTTGTATTCATGATTTGGTAGATACTTTCTTAGATTTTAAATCACCCTATCCTTTTATTTTTATGAATATCTTTCTTGACTTGTTCTTTACATTCTTGCTAAATACATGTTAGATATCCTTAGATTGGAATACACCATAGTATATATTTCATGTAATGGCGCTAGGCTTAATTATCCCCCTGGGAGTGTCCACTAGGGAAATAAGGGGAATGCGAGTCTGGGACTACATGGGTGTATGCATGTAGGCCGTGTGCACCATTCCAATGAGCGTACGCTAGCCAACTTGAAAATGGTAGCCCGATAGGTGAGTGCATGATAGTTTTTAGCAACTAGAGTTATAACAGAGCAACCATTATCGTTTCAACCCTAGAGTCATCATGAGATGCCAATCCATTTACCTCTATAGGCCTAGGAAGAAGTGTTCATAGTGGAGGCCTGAGATGTAATTCCTTACGTGAAAGAGGAGCGTATAACGGTTGTACCACTTGATGCACTTGCCTAATTATGGAGGTGGTGTCGATAGAATAAGACGTTGGCACCTTTGTGTAACATACAAAGGGAAGTGTTGACTATCGATTACACTATGTGATATAGACATTAGGATAGATTTATATGCCTTGTATTTGATAGAGTCTAGGATCATAGTGTTCTACCGATCATATAACTCAAATATCTCCAAGTGTTAGCTTAATATAGTTTATTCTCTTATTCATGCATGTTCAGTAATTGATAGATAAAACTCACCAAAACCTTGTTTGCAACATTAACTATTCCCGACACGCAATCAGATCGATGACCTGATTGCGATTTTTGCATAGTTAACTTTTAAATTCCTAGCATCTCTGTGGACGACCCTGGACTTGCCACTTGTTACCCCTTTGGTAGTTTAGCAGTGAGTACGGGAGTTACAATATAAATCTCTATCTCTGTGAAGCATACCGCAGGTTAATTCTATCTCCATAAAGGTTAGTATATATTAACGACCTTGCAAGGAACGGATCACACTCTTTAATAATCCTTGATTGGTGCACTTCACTACTTGTTGATTAGTATCGGCTTGTCTTCTACTGTCAATATGGCCATTCAGTTTATGTAGGCACCTACTGATGAGCACTTTAAGGCTGTCACTCAGATTTTGTGATATGTTCATGGTACTCTTCATTATGGTTTGGTCTTTCTCGCAAATCTGCCGTTTTACCTGTACTTGGCTATTCTGATGTCGACCAGCCTTGTTGTATAGAGACGTGCATGTCTACTTATGGTTATGCCATTTTCTTTGGCGGAAACCTAGTTTCTAGGAGTGCTAAGAAGCAGTCCATGGTCTCTCCTTTTATTTCAAAATCAAAATATCGCAATGGAATTAGCATGGTTAATGAATCTTCTCAGGGACTTACATGTGTCAATTCATGTGCCACCTGTGTTGTTGTGTGATAACAATAGTACTCTCTTCCTCGCTCAAAATCTAGTTTCGCACAAAAGAATCAAGCACATCACTATTAATTATCAAATTGTGTGTGAATTGGTGTCCGCCGGCATAACAGTCCCCTATGTTTTCTTTATTTTTTTTATTAATTGTAAAATGATGTATCTTAAAATAGACCGTTTAAAATAGAACTTTGCATTAAATGTTGGATTAAAAAAATCTAGAAAGAAAACCGAAATCATGCTAGTTTAGTTTCGATTTTTTATGATTCTATCTGATGGATTACTAGTTTTTAAACCCAAGGTGGATCATTTGACTGAAAGTTTTTTGTATTCGTTTTGCAAAAGAAAAGAGTTATTTTTATGTGGGTGGACCAGCAAAGATATTAGTTCGGCCTAAAATGTTAATAAATTTGGAAGTGCCCATTCCCATTGCTAGTGGGCCTAAGTCATTCCTCACGTGAAGTTGGACCCTTATGTTCTGTTGATATAGATGTAGATGGGGACACACACTATTCTCTTCTCCTTTCAGGCTATTGATTGCAAATTCTCAACCGATTTGTACCTTCGTTTCAGACCTCTCTTTCTGTCACATTCTGGTTTTAAATTGAGACGGATTTCGAACCATGCTTATTAATGAACACCAAAAGTGAACACTAGCTAGCGAATCGGCCAAATAAAATTTGATCCCCAAATATTTAATTAGAAAGGTATTGAAAGCTGCATGAGAAACTCACTTATATTCATAATAAGGCTTGAACAAATTAACGACGGTTCGGCTTGCGCCCTTGCTATGCAAACCACGTTCAGTGCATCACTGTTATAGCCTCCTCAAGAGCTAGCCCCTCTCCTTGATCCGTAACTTCCACAAACTGTTTGATAGTCCTTTGAAGAATTAAAATTTCTGTCAATACACTAGTGCAGAATCAGCCTTTGACGGCTCGGTTGTGCGAAGTTGTTGGAATTCCAGTCTGGAAGCACCGTTTACAAAACTTATGATACATCTGAAAATGTCGTCTAATTCCAAATCTCGCAAACCACGCCTGCGGAAATTAAATACTCGGCTGTTATATATTAACCGTCGCACAATATATAATGTTCAACGGCGGATAATATTTAACCGCTGCGGATTGAGTGAATGATTAGCGCTTTTTCCCGAACGCAGTGTATTAGTACATTTCCGAAGTTGGAAGATGGTTGATGTGGTAGCCAGAAAATGTTGTGGTGTGTTACCACTCCGGAAGATAAGTCGACTTTGCCTATTTCTATTATAAACGTAATAAAAATACTCCATCTTAGACAGAGTAATTTATGATCCCGTGATCGACATATGAACTTACATTGGGTATTCCCAAATCTTTCAGTTTTGTTTTCCGAATTCAGAACAAGTGCAATTGAGTAGTGGGGGTCACGCACGTCCTCCACCTGATGCTATGGATTGCATTCCCCCAGAGGGCGTACATGCGCACCACCGCTCGATAACATTGATCGGTGTGTCCCCTTAAAAAAACACAAAATGAGGGATCAAACTTTATTACGAAAACCCCATATCAATCTCTCTTAATAACGTACACTATTTGTAGAAGCATTTTGCGGAGAAGCTTTGTTCGCACCACTTCTTAATAGCATCGACCAGTATGACCTAGTCCTCCCAGAATACAAGTTAATGTAATGTACTCATTTATACTACTATTTGTCGTACTTGTGGTCGAAAAGTATATGCGAACTTGTAACCTCTCTCTTATATAATTTCAGGACCTCATCTGTTTTTGTGTCATGGAAAGGTGATATGAATAAGTGGTTTGGGCACACGAATGAGCTATATTAAAGGAATGCAGTTTAGCATAAATGCAAGGTACTTATTTTGAATAGTTTTTGTCATACTTTGTTTGAAAACTATATACAATGTACTTACATTATGGCGATCTCCATAGAAACTATTGACAGTGTGTCATCGCTTTGATTTCAGATCTTATTCCCTGACGATACAACATCATACACAACCGAGGAACTAAAGATAGAGTGAGGCAACTCAACACCCCAACATTGTTCGATTCCATACACGTAGGAAAATCATAGATACCCTCTAGTCGGATATGTGACATCATGTGTGTCTCGAAGACCCAGATTAGCTCTAATGCATTTTGTTTGAGCTTTAGGGATATCATAGTTATCTAGAAAGATGGTAGAACTACGTGTAGCAATAGTTATTGTACAATATCTTTATTCTTGTATAAAACTACTTGTATCATTGTATGATGTTTAATTAATTAATTATTTAAGTGAATATGAGAGAGAAAAAACATTCAGCTGGAACCACAATTTCAGACGACAGTTTCTCTGTCGGATGTTAGTTTGCAAATTATACCAACTCCTGTTTGGAATTTGTAATTACTTTTATTGGTTCCATATTACTTTGCAGCAACTATTCTGAATTGACAAGCGAAACAGCAACAAGAGTCTAAAAATATATCTGAGTCATTTCCAGATTCGAAACATACCACCGTTCCACACTATTTCGGCATCACGTTCCGATATTTTGTAATTGTATGTTATTTGTCACTCAGATATCGATATTATTCTAGACGTCGTTTTGAAATTGGAACATACTAGATGACCTCTTAAGTTTTTCCATTCTAGGAGCACAATTCTAATTTCGGAATTATAGATCGAGCAACAACTTGTGCCACTCTTCCGATCTCGGAAATGTAACACGTCGATTATTAGATAACAATCCACATCGGTTCGAAGCATCGTACATAACAATTTCTACTGAGGTTCAAAACTGGCATCCAGCAACGTGAGTGATGCGCAGTTGTTTCATGGACAACGGATGAAATATGCCGTCTAAATTCAAATTTCGCCAACCCCTTCCTGCACTAGTGATAGCAATCACCCATGAACCAACAGATCCCTATCTTGTCTCCCATCAAAATATATTTTAAGACTTTTTTTCGGTGGTCTTAATAACAGAGAGTCTGTAAATCTAGTGATGTTCATCCAGCTAGACATTACTGTCCAAGAAGCTGCGTAAATAGTTGATGATCGTTGCTACAACTCTCCTCTATTCATCCTTCATGTTTAAATAATTGAGACAAAACCTCAACCCTCTAGACCTCCTTAGCATAAGTGCAATCAATAATAGTAGTACAGTTGTTCCATTTTCTTCTTGGAAAAATGGACATATAAGAGGGACATGTTGGAAGGAAACTTTGAATGGTTGAAAATGTGTTTAGGAAATTTTGGGTGAGAAGGAAGAACTTGGAGGAGTGGGTTATTTGTATAAGGAGAAGACTTCTATTACTTTTGAATGGATCAAACTCTATTACATCACTCTTATTTATATCATCCAACCAATGGTTAAGATCTTGCCAATCCAACTCTAATCTAATGGCTACAATTACCTCTCTTTAATATAATCCACAACTTCATACTAATCTACAAATTCTAGAGATTTTTAGAAATTATTCTAGAATCTACCTTACATTTGAGACTCCTTTGGATACTTCAGACTACGGGCTACTCATAAGCCATTTGGGCTTACGCAAAATCAAGTTTAATTTTCTACAACCCTTTTAAACTTCATTGTTTTCACTCCAAGCGAACTCCTTATCCTGATGAAATCATTGCTCTTGAGAGGTTTGGCAAAAATATTTGCCAATGGATCGCCTTTGTTCACGTATTCCACTTATACATCTCTTCTGACAGTACACTCTCGGATATGATGATATCTCATTTTAATATGTTTATTTTGATCATGGGAAACTGGATTATTGCTCAAATCAATAGGTGATTATTTTGCTACGAAGATCTTTGTCGACTCTTCTTGCAGAAACTTCAACTTCTTCAACGGGTATTGTAACCAAATTTCATGGCACACACATGCATTAGCAGCTACATACTCTGCTTCACATGTGAAAAGAGTGATAATCGATTGCTTTTTAGACATCCACTTGAAAGGTGTATCCCCCATGTAGAATACGAAATCGGTTGTACTTTTGTGGTCACTCTTATCTCTCCCTCCAATCACTATCACTATAACTAACAAGTTTGTAATAATTGGAAGTAGTGAGGTGTAAGCCAAAGTTTGTATACCTTTAATAAAGCAAAAAAAATCTCTTCGACGACTTTAGATGAATTGTTGTAGGACACTCCATATAACGACTAACAACTCCAACCGCATACAAAATGTTTGGTCGTGTGCTTGTTAAGTATCCCAAATTTCCAATTAAAGAGTGTCAGATCAACCTTAACAGGACTAACATCTTCTATTTTGATGTTCTTGAGCACCTCCTTAACATAACTGATGAGACATCAAATGCATGTATTTTTAAAGCATTTAAATACTCTATTTTTTATCATTATGTGGGTAAATTGTTAGCTTTAGATAGGTTTACATCATAAGGGGTTTAGATGAATATTTTTGGTTTTCATATCAACATCCTTCATTTTGCAACCTATTTTGAGTATAGTGATTTTTTGTCCTTACGAGTATCTAGATTCCATCTGTGGGATAATTTATAGATTGCTCGTAAGAACTTCAGAGTAGTTTAGTGAAATCTATTTTCAAGGATGGTAGAATATTGAAGATCACAAAACAGAACGTGGTAGAAGATAGAAGGGTCAAAGAAGGAAGAAAAAGAAGAGGATGAATTGTGATCCAGGATTTAAACCTAGTTCTGGGAATAATTCAAGATTAATCAGCGTCCGATAGTGTCACCTTTGGATTTTTATTATTGAGCGCTATAAAATCGACCATAAGAATTCCCAAATCAAATCAGTTGTTCACCCGTAGCGTGCATACGAGTTAAAGGAAAAACTTAAGTTTTGAAAGAGTCAAAGACTGGCACGACCCATGTATATTTGCACGATCCGTGCCAAGCCCTTGCCAAGAAAATGAAGTCCAAGAAGCAATCCATGCACTCTTGCATGGGCCGCACACTCAGAAAGTTACGGACACAACTCAGTCTGCAGCCTGCATTTTGTGCTGGCCGTGTGCTTTGGCAAGGCTCGTGCTGAAGTGGAACTAGTGGTGGCATTAGGGTTTCACTAGGATTTTCAATACTTTGGCCTTTAGAGGCATATATATCGTCCCATGTATAAGGATCCTTTAGTCTCCTAGGGTTTAATGAGTAGCCATAATGTAGAACTTAGTCTTTGGTAGGTAGGAATGAAGAGGATAATTCTCTCTCTCTCTCTCTCTCTCTCTCTCTGTCTCTAGTTGTTCTTCTCTTTTCCTTCATTTAGTTCTTAGATTCATGCTATTCAATTTCGTTGGTATGCCTTGAATACGTATTAGCCGCTTTGACAGGTTGGTACGGGAGTCTCAACGGTATATCATGACCTCTGTTTAGGCTGTTATTGGTATTCTGTCTTCTGTTATGGTTTTGGGCCAAAATATTTTTGGGCCCAAAGCCGTTAGGGTTTAAGGTGGAGATGGCTATATATATAGTTCCTCGTCATTTTATTGTAACTCTAATAAATAGGATTGGTAGAGAGTAGGAAATCTGTAATTCTGGCTTTTTCTCTCTAGTGGAATCCGATCGTGGTTGGCCGTGGATGTAGCCAATTGGTACACCACGTAAATTCTCAGTGTTTTGTCTCTCGCTTTATTTTCTTTGCTTTTTCTTTCTCGGGTTTTCCACACAACAAACTGGTATCAGATTTTTTGGTTTGATCCGTGGTGGGTCTATCAGATTTTGGGTTTATCAGATCTGGGTTGGTTGGATCTGGGGTGGTCGGATCTCAGATCTGATCGGGAGAAATATGGCTACGCTAACCATGAAGGTAGAGAAGTTTACTGGGAGGAACAACTTCAGTTTATGGAAGATCAGGATGCGAGCTTTGCTGAAGCAACAAGGGTTGTGGGTGCCGGTGACGCGGGATTTCTCGGTCGTTAGTAGTTCGGACATGGTGGGTCTGGAAGAAAGGCGCATTCAACGATTATGCTGTATCTCGCGGATGAAGTCATTACTGAGGTCTCGGATCAACAGACCGTTGTGAAGTTATGGTTGAAGTTGGAGAGCTTTTACATGACGAAGTCTTTAACGAACAAATTACTTTTGAAATAACGTCTATTTAGTCTCTGAATGCAAGAAGTTACGCAACTCAGAGGTCATCTAGAGCAATTGAATACTTTGTTAATTGCGAAATATAGAAGTGAAAATTGATGATGATGTTGCTTTGATATTGTTAGTATCTTTACCGATTTATATGAGAACTTTGTTCAGTCATTTATTTTCGGGAAAGATTCTATCTCTTTCGAAGAAGTTAGATCCTTCCTTCATAGCAGGGAGTTGCATCATAGTGCTAGCAGTTCAGGAACAGATAATCTGGCCTCTGATTTGTTTACTAGTTACGATAAGGGAAAGGGAAATGGCAGAAAGAAAAGAGGTTAGAAGCCGAAGGTTCCCAAGCCCAGTGATCTCTGTAGGTTCTGTAAGGAGAAGAGGCACTGGAAAAATGAGTGTCCAAAGAAGTTGATGATGAGGCAATCAGGATACAAATCAGGTTCTACTGCTCTAGCAGAAGGAGACGCTGAGTCAGAAGAGGATATTTATCTGATTGCTGCTAGATACACTCATCACTCTGATGTGTGGTTCCTAGATTCTGGTGAATCCTACCACATTTTTCCAAGGAGGAAGTGGTTTTCGACTTATAAGAAGGCAGAGGGTAGCATTTCTATGGCTAACGGTACTGTCTGTGAGGTAGTTGGTGCAGGCTCGATCAAGATCGGGACACATGATGGTAGTTTTTATACTTTGAACGAGGTTAGGCATGTTCCATCGATGACAAAGAATTTGATTCCTCTTAGTTTGCTGGATAGAAAGGGTTTTGTCTATTCAGGGAAAGATGGAGTTCTAAGTGTCTGCAAGGGTTCTAAGCTGGTTCTTAAAGGTCTTTTGCATGGTAATTTATATATTCTACAAGGTTCCACGGTTATAGTTTTGGCTAACGTTGCATCATCGGAGGTTCACTAGGAGGATATGACTAAGTTATGGCATATGAGGCTTGGTCACATGGGTGAAAGAGGGATGCAGATTATGTCGAGGGAAGATCTTCTTGGTGGCTACAAGGTCAAGGGTTTGGAGTTATGTGAGCACTGTGTCTTTGGGAAACTACACCGCAGCAAGTTTCCAAAGGTTATTCATAGAACGAAAGGCACACTAGATTATATCCACTCTGATTGTTGGGGGCCATCTCGAGTTGACTCTTTGGGAGGCCACAGGTACTTTGTGTCTTTGATTGATAACTACTCTAGAATGACTTGGGTTATCATGATGAAACATAAAAGTGAAGCCTTCATGAAGTTCAAGCAGTGGAAAATTATAGTGGAGAACCAAACAGGGAAGAAGATCAAGAGGCTACGAACTGATAATGGTATGGAATTCTGCTCGTCTCAGTTTGATTCATTTTGTAGGGATGAAGGGATTTCCCGACATCATACAGTCAGGAATACGCCACGGTAGAATGGTGTAGTTGAGCAGATGAATCAGACATTACTGGCAAGAGCAAGGTGTATGTTTTTTAATTCTAGGTTGGATAGAAGATTCTGGGCATAAGCAGTGAGCACAACATGCTACTTGATCAACCGTGATACTTATACGAGCATACAATGTAAGACACCTGTTGAGGTGTGGTCGGGTAGAGTTTCTGATTACTCTAATCTGAAAGCTTTTGGTTGTAAAACTTATTATCATGTGAGTGAGGGTAAGTTAGAGCCCAAATCCAAGAAGGGGGTCTTTGTAGGCCATGGAGATGGAGTCAAGGGCTCCAGAATTTGGTCTCCATCTGAGAAGAGGGTTGTTCTGAGCAGGGATGTTGTCTTTGATGATTTTTTTTGCTAAGCTCCATGGTGAAGTCCACGTCTACAACATAAGTTGGTATCATTGAAAAACAGGTGAAGCTTCAAGTCACTCAAGGTGAGATCGGTTTGAAGGAACATGAAGGATATCAAGAGCTACAGATAGAAAGTGAGCTGGCAGAGTCTCCACCATCAGATCCTCAACCATCAAGAGCTATAGTCCGTTTCTTAGCTAAAGATTGACCAAAGAGGGTTGGAGTTGGTTCACCCAAGAGGTATGGGTTTGAGGATATGGTGGGTTATGCACTACAGGTTGCTGAGGAGGTGGATACTCATGAGCCA
>JAULKM010033883.1:0-13529 GCA_032355605.1 Rubia tinctorum
GACGAGGTAATTGTTGAAGATTTGAAGACCTTGAAGACTCCATTTTGAAGACCATGAAGACTTTTGAAGACCCGAAAACGGAATAGGAGAGTACATGAAAACCAAAGAGAAGAAGTCACTTGAGGGCAGATTACTCTGGTCGTCGCGAGTCGCGACAACCATCTGGCCAGACTTACTTTTTGGGATTTTTGTACTATAAATACTCATCAATTTTTTCTTTCTTCTCCAAAATTTTCTTCCTGATTTCAAGTTGGGCAATTGTCCACCTCGGTTAGCCAACTAGAAGCAAGAGATTCTGGAAAGTTACCTTCCCAACCAAAAGTTAATTCAAGGAATGTGAGTTCTATCAAATTTACAAATGGGAAAAATTTAAGGAAGCTGAGAAGGAAAAATTGCAAGATAAAGATCATACGGTGGAGAAAACAAAGTCCACCTTTGAAGAGAAAGAGATAGTCATTGAGGAGAAGTCTGAGTAAGGCCCCTATACCACTAAGGTGAAGGAAAGTCATCCGTCCACCTCTATTTCTGGTGGCTTTGAGGAGCAAATTCGTGAAGTCTTTAAGAGGTGCAAGGTAAGTATCCCACTTCCACGTGTAATTGATAAAATTACAGTCTACGACTAGGAAGAGGCCTAAATCGGTAAAGAAGGTAGGAAAATTGAAAATAGGGGGATATGCCACTTTAGCTCATAGTAGTTCACCTTAAAAGTGTGACGATCCTGACATGTTTTCAATTCCAATTCACTTATGCGGTTAACAAGTTAGTGGTACCATGATTGATCTTGAAGCCTAAATCAATGTCATAACCCATGACCTTTATAAAACTCTTTATCTATGGGTCTTAGGGAGACTAGGGTGATAGTCCAATAATCCGACCATTCCCAAATCTAGTCCTAGAGGGTTAGTTACAGATGTTATGGTTAGAGTTAGAAAATTATGGTTTTTGGCAGACGTCTATGTCCTAACACTTCGAATGATGAAGGTGCACCCCCAATCTTGTTGGGGAGATTGTTTCTCAAAACATTGAAGACTAAGATAGATGTCTATCTAAGAACATTAACCCTAGAAGATGACATTTATAAGGTTATCTTTCAAATTTATTAATCTAATCATGCATCATTTAAATCTTCTCTTGCATTCAATGGTATTTATGTCTATGAGGAAATCGATCAATTGGAGATGTCTTGCATGAATGGTTATATTGTGAGTCCTTGTATGATTGATGAAGGGTCACATGTTGATAGCTTAATGAAGAATGAAATGTTGAGGATCATAATGACTTGCATGATATCAGTGGTTCTATGCCTATGACGAATTGTTCTTCCACCTCTTTGAACACTAACATGCAGCAGTTTGTAGAGCATGGAGAGAAGTTAAAACCTCTTAGACCTCCTCCTAAGCCCAAGGAAACATACAAGGCCTCATCATTGATGAAAATTGAACAAGAACTCCCAATGAGCAATAGCCTTAAGAGAAAGGATAAATATTTGTGAAAGCCTCTCTACAAGGTTGTCATCATAGGTGGAGTCATGGATGAAAACTCCAAAGACCCAACGGTAAGGTTTAACTTGTTGAACCTTGAAAGTAGGAATATGTCAGGAAGACGACAATAAAAATACGGTGATTTTCTTTGTTTTGATTGTGTTAGTTTGTTTATTTTGGGTGTTGCAAAGAATCATTTTTGGAGTTTCTATTTTGAAATTGATTTGAATCGAATCTTTTGGTTTCAGTTAGAATGAATTAGGATTTGGGCTGAAAATATATTAAAATGGGCTTAAAATGCCTAGAAGTGTCCGGAGGCAAAGGCCGTGCCAAGTTACATGGCACGTGTAAGAAGAACTGCCACGAGGCCTTCATCTTACACAGCCCGTGCCATAGCCCGTTCCAGATGAACAAAATTGCAGATGAGCAAAAATGCAGATTTTTTGTAAAATTATAATTATACCAAATTAAGCATTTTTGCCATGTGGATCTACAGTTTTCTTATACCCTGAATTGGGTAGTGCTGGTTGGTACTACACCAATAAATAACACCTCCTTTTGAACATGAATTGTAGAAGTTTTAACTCCCAAAAATTCATTTTCTTCACTCACTATTATTACCTTCTTATTTATCTCTCTATTCTAAACAACCATTTGGAAAACGACATTAATTCTCTGAATCAAATCCCATCATATGTTCTCCCATCAATGTGGAGAACTTACCACACTTCTATAACTCCAAAACATTCATTCCCATTTCACAATAAGCTAAATTCGAATTTAGGCATTTCTCTCAAGGGAGAGCACTCTTTTACTTTTTCTTGGGTAGTTCTTTGAACGTGGTGTTTAATTTCTTTCATTATCATGATTGTGTAATGTGGAGGGAACTTGAGATTTGACGAATTTTGGGTGCTTATGGCTGTAAATGGGTAATGTGCATGCTTGTATGTTATACTAAGTCTAGGGGAAGAGTATAAATCTTTAGTTGTGATTATATGATGTGCTACATGTGATATTTTTAGGGAACCATGATTCTTGCTAAGTGATGTTCATTGTTCTTATTGGGAAAAAAATACAATTACATCTTTCATCATCCTTGGTCTCTATTTATAGCTGGTGGACCGTGAGATCATGGTCTACGTTAGTTGATTTTTCGTGTGATCATTGACCACATTGTGCTCCTCTTATTACTGAATTATAGTCATGCTAAGATGATCGGGGGTATAGTTCATCTTTATTCTCGAAGCGAGGTGCACCTCGTACTATGTGGGCCACTCTCTGTGTTCATTGCTTTGGTTCGCTGTTGTGATGTGTTAACTTTGGGTTTAGAATTTGATTGGTTTGTGAATGTGGATACCATAGGTCTCTCTAGACAAGAAGTCATAGCGAGGTAAGCTATCATGTATTTTATTAGAGCGAGAAAAGTGTAATTATGAGCTGAGTTAATAAAGAAAACTTAATTTCCTTGTGAAGTTGTAATAAAAATACGGTGAAGTGAAGATCGGCTTCTTAGGTAAATATACATGGGGATATGCGGTTGAGCCTTCAGTTTATATCTTTTTTCTGGTGGCAGTTGATGGAAGTGTATTTAACGATTATAAAGAATATCTCTAATTAACATTCTCAGTTTCTAAATATTCTAAGAATAATAAAAAGAGACTGACATATATTTTACTTCATTATCTATAGCATTAAAAGATAGCGATAGTAGGTTGTGCTATCATACTGACCATGACATATATGGCTATATGCTGAGGGACTATCATCCCTATTTATATGATTGTGAGATCAGGGTTCCTTATGTTGATAATATCATGACAAGGCTACCACCTAGAATGTTTTTTTGTGTATGAACACCAGTTACAGTATGGCTTAACCCATCATTTCTCGAATTACTTTATGAGTGCGTTGAAGGCTTATGAGTGCAGTGGAAATGTGGTCTATTAAGAGCCCTCGTATAATGGTCAATGTTGAACTAAACAGGCTCTGGGTTTCGATGTAATGCGGTGAAGATGTGTTAGCTAGTAAATATATATGTACGTTGGTGAGAGACTTAAAAAATGGGTGGATTAGACGATCCTTCGCCAATCATCAGTGCTGCTTCAAAAGGAAAAACGTTAAGTGTGAGCAGTCTAACAGAGTGCAATGTGCTACATCGGCAATGCCATCGCAGGTGCATGTCGGCTCAAACCATTGGGATGACCGACATGTATATGCGACTTCTCATGGTGGTCAGATAAGCCGAGGACATAACCGAAGTTGCATATGCAAAACAATTGTAGAATTAGATGTCATAATGTGACGTGGGTAACATGTAGTTAAAGCCGAAGGTCACCCGATACTTGTGCGATGTCAAAAACTTTAAGAAAAGATACCGAAAATAAGAAGATGTGACGTCGCACTTTAATTTGTATAAATCGAGTTATGGCAGACAGATTAGAGACATCACATATATCAGAGGTTGCTACAGGAAAAAACACATATAACCGGAAAAATGAAGCATAATCAAAATCATATTAAACAAAAAATCATTTTTCAACAAACCAAAACATTGAACCTAAGTTTCAACTGAACCTAGTCCTCATCCCTGGGAACTCAATCGTCACCATCCTTCTCAGTCTGCTCCTCGGGGGCACCTCTTACGACTACTATCATAATATGGTTTAGATCTATAAGGATATTTTACAGCATGAACGTTTGTCTGAGTTCGGTCCTTGCAGACTGGAATAGTCTCATGAAGTTGCCGCCTTTGTAGAGCTAGTAGATCTATCCACAATCCAGCTGATTCATCGCCACCTTTACTAAGGTTCCTAAGGTGAGGGTGTATGGGGGTATTCAGGTTCTCATGCATACCATCTATCAGGAGTCTAAAATGAGTAGTTAAGAGTGATATCATACCCCCAACTGCTACCTTGCCCCAATCCTTCATGGATACTCGGTAGCACTGGTAAATGAAGTATCTCACGAGATCAGGGCAGGCATGCCCCGTGCAAATCGACCAAAAAATCATGCAGTCTTATTGGGTACAATCGGTGGCCTCTCCATGGCGTAGTACCATTGTAGTCAGAAACCTCATCACGTGAGTCACAAAAAGATGCTCTATATCATTGTTCTTGCTCGCCTTTACTCACTACCCTCGGGTACTAGCGTACCAAAACAGTCCCACAAAAATTCTTGAGCAATTCTCGGTGCTTCCAGGTACCTGATTCTAGTTCTTCAACCCAAGCACGTGGAAATCTCATGTAGGTCATATAACGGGCCTCATCTCCATTTGGAATCTTGCTCACTTATTGCCCTGCATGTTGGTCCCTTGCTTGACAGTAACAAGGAAATTCAATGTATACCCGGTACACATTGAGTCAGACTTCTCCCCAAGCCCTCCATACCGATTCTTTTCATGATAACCTTGACTGGTTTATAGAGCTTGAGATTATTAATGACCTACTTGTCCATAAACCGGGTCTCCAAGATGGGGCATCACACAAGATGCTCCCATATCTCTAGGTCCTCTAGGCTGAGTGTCTGTAATCCCATTAAGGGGACACTTCGGCCAACTCACTATCTAGGCATCTTTAAAGCAGATAACAAAGACAGCACAGTCCACAAAATTCAAAGAGCCCAAATTAAAGTAAAAACCTGCCCAAAAGTCGAATAAAAGTTCCCCAAAAACTTACGCAATTCACTAAATCACAATCAAGCCATTAACCAATGTCCTAAAAATGTAATTTCAAAAACCCAAAAAAAATAAAATTTCCAATTCATCAAAAATATTTTGGCCAATGTATGCAATCGGGAATTAGTTGTATATTTTAATGAGTTGAAGCGCGTGGAGTGTGCATTACCCCCTCTAGAGACAATACCAACAATCTCCAACCCTCAAATCAGAATGACATTTGAGTTCTTGGGATAAAAACTCAAAACAGGCGAAGAGGTTTCCTCCAGATCTTGATACTTTCGGCTCTTTTTGGATTGGGTTATAGGTGTATTAATGCGGGTTTTTGAGGGGAGTGTTCTGGAAAACATTTCATCGAATTTGGGTGAAAAACGAGGGAGATATGAGGATTTTAGAGTCGAGATATATGAGACTGGTTTTGTGTTTCTACTGGAGGAATGGCATGAGGATTATATAGGGGCTTTATGCCAACCAATTAGTCATTTGGGGCGGGACATGCCGCATTTATGTAGCACGGTCCGTATCAAGGTCACTTCCTTCAATTTTGTCGCAAAATATTTTGCACTATAAAATACGAAAACTAGGCGTAATATTGTTCTTTCTTAAAATTCAATCACTATGAATCCCTAAAACACCACCAATTTGAGAAAAACATTCCAAAAATAACATGACAAATTCAACAACCTACTAAAACATAATTAAAGAAATGTTTATTTTTTTGTCATCCTAATGACTTATCTTTCATGCATCTTCAATACTAAGAAAAATTCACCGATGGGTCTCTAGAATCACCATCTGCGATTGCACCCACAACCACGTCCCTATGGATAGGTCCTCACATTATATGAGGCTTACGTATTAATGACGGTGGAGGTTTGACCTTTCCCTCAATGGTAGAAAGATCTTGTGTGGGCTCCCACTCAACGATTACTTGTTCCTATTCAAATGAGGCCTTCTTGTTATCCACAATTTTCTCATATTCTCGCATAATTTCATTCTTAGCTTCTCGTACCTCTTTCCCACTTCTCAACTTAGTGCACCCACATTTCGTGGATTTACATCATGTTGGGATAGTAGCTTGCCAGAGTCTCTTGCCTCGAGCCAGTTACTGGGGTGACTAGTTGGCCAACTTGAACCTTAAGATTCTTGATGCTTGAAAAAGACCTCTTGCGAATCTCTTCAATTTCTCTTATTATGCACTCCAAGAAAATGCCACTCTTCATATTTAATTGGTCAATAGCCTCTAAGATATCCACCCAATCAAACTTGTAGATAGGAGCATTGTCGTTCGAAGGCCCCTCACCCCAAAAGTAGGGTTGAGGTGGAGATCCCCCTTATCGTACCCTTGATTGTCATCTCTCCACCAGAAATTTGGGTGATATCTATAGAAAGGGGTTGAAGGAATTGGTTAAGGGATCTTGTCGGTCTCCTCCTTGGTTCACTCGTTGGTTCACTCAGAAAAATTGGTTTCCCCTACCATATTGCATATTCCCTCCTTTGAATTCCAAAGCCTTCACCTTCTCAAAGTCCTCCACAACTTTTGAGCATGTCGGTTGAATGATCCAATTTACATATCCCGCACACTTTTACTTGTTGAGTCCTCCCCTTAGTGAATTCCTTCATCATTAGAGCAAGATCTTGGAATTTATATTAAAGCTTAGGGAAGTAAGTGGATTCTTCCAATGTCTACATCAATGATTGGCTCCGAAACCGCAGTGTACTATTTGTCATTTCCTCGAATAAGCCATAGCGTTCTAGGGGTCCTGTTCTCTATCGAACCATTGCATGCGGAATTCACCATGCACATGTTTTCATCGCACAAACCCTCAAAGAAGTAATGCGCGAGATCTCCCTCATTAAAAGGATGATAAGGATAGTTTGCCAATAGACGCTTGAATTGCTCCCAATATTCATAAAAAAGACTCGTTTGGAAGTTCTGAAATATTAGAAAATTATTATTTTTAATCCGGATGACTTTAAAGATGGAAAATACATCTTGACAAACCTTTGATTCATATCCATCCATGAGGTGATACAGCTCGAAGGGAGGTTGTATAACGAATCCTTAACAGCATCTCTCAGCAAGAAAGGAAAGGACCTCAAATTATAATCATTCCCAGAAAACCTTGGTTACTTCGTGTTGGTGCAAACCAAATGAAACTCCGAGAGGTGTGTGTTGAGATCCTCCCTGTCCATCCTGTGAAATATGAGCAAACATGGTATCATTCCACTTTTAAGTTAACGAGTAACATTTGGCAATAAGGGCGGGATGACAATGCAAAAGGCTTGACTCTTTATATTTGGAGCCATAAAATCCTTGAGCGTTCTGTTGTCTTCCGCATAGATCTTCTCTCTACTTTTACACAAATAGTTTATCCATGGGAAACTTCTTCTCTAGCTCTCCCTCTATTCCTTCTTCGACCACTTGGATTTTTGGGCAGATAGTGTAGAGCTCCTAAGTCTGTACCATAAAAAAGAAGCAGATACTACCAATCCAACAAAGACCACTAACAAAACTAATTAGGAGTAAGAAGAATAACTGTTGAAAAGGTCAACACAATAACCAACAAAAGCTACAAAAAATAAAAACGCTAACTACTACCACCAACTAGTTATGCAAGCTAACAATAAAATTTAAACCAACATCCCAAGCAGCGGCACCAAAATTTTATCCACACTCCGCAGGATCGTTCTTTTTACCAAATTTACCCACACGGCACTTCACAAAGATAAAATTTGTTTGTTTCTCCCGTATGCTCACTACCAACTACTAGAATGTATCTAGTGGCCTGTCCGGGGTTGTCCACGGAGATGCTATAATTTGGAAGTTAACTAAACACAACTTACAATCGAGCATCACTCCGATTATGTGTCAGGAATAGCTAGTGCTACCAATATAGATTGAGGGATTTTTATCTAGTAACTACTAATAATGCAATTTTAAAAAGATTAAAATATATAAAAATTGCCTTGGGGATATTTGTGTAACATGACCGATGATTGACTTTGATCCTAGATTTTATCGCATATAAGACATATAAACCTATCTCATACATATGTCACATAGTGTAGGTAATAGTCGGTCATTCCCAATGTATGTCACACAAAGGTTTATCAACATCATATTAGCTATCACCACTGCCTACGTCATTAGGGAAGACACTTCAATTAAAATTTTGGATACTACAATTCCCTTCCCATGTAACTCACTCCCAATGTGAATGCGCCCCCACTTAAAAGATCAAGTGCCTGAGATTTCTCTTTACGTAGGTAGCAACTGTTAGGTATCAGAGTAAGGAAAATACATCTCAACACTTCACTATGGGTGCTTTTTCCTAATCCTATAGTGGCAAAACAATCGGCATCTCTTGATGACTCTAGGGTTGAAATAACTATGGTTGCTATATGACAACCATATTAGCTACAAACTTTCATGCTCATCATATCGGGGTACACTGAGAGTTTTCACATCCCTGTTAGGGATCGAGTCCCTAACATGGACATTATTACATGATGATCTAATAAATTTAGGCTCTAAAGATCGAAACAGTATTCTCGATCATATATGCATGCATTCACAAATCCGGCACTTATGAACCTACAATAGTCTTACCCAACATTCCCAAGGTTGACATCAAGCATAGCACGATATAAACATATTGCATATGAAACTACAGTGCATCACAGAATATACATAACATGCATCTCACAAGAATAAAAAGCTCAAATCAAACATGAATGTTCATAGACATAAAAGATAGTAAGATTTAGAATCTAACAAAATCATCACCTTGTCATGAATACAAATAAATTCCCAGGTAATTTCACTCTTCTATGGACATGGAACATAATTCAATCCTTGGATTCAATGCAATAGTCATAAACTAGTAAATAGTGAATGGGAAGAGAAGAAATAGTCTCTTTCTATCTCTACCTAATCTTAGAACTAGGAATATTAATTTAACACTTATTCATTTCATACCCTATTAGACTAGTGGCTCTTTATATAGTATGTGGAAATTGGCCTTAATGAAGCCCAAACAAAAGGTAAAACCCTAGAAGCCACGACGGCACGAGCCAGGCAATAGCACACGGGCCGCAGAAAAGAAGCATTTCTTAGCCAAAATGATTGCGCGACCTGATGAGACGTCAAATGCACGTATTTTCCGAAGCATTAACATCAATTTTGTTATCTTTTTGTTGGAAGATTACTACATTTAGGTAGGTTTACATCATAAAGGGTTTAGATAAGCATTTTCGGTTTTCGTATCTAAATCCTTCATTTTGCAACCTAGTTTTAGTCTAATGGATTTTTGGTCCTTACGAGCATCTAGATTCCGTTTTGTAAACTTAATTTGTAGATTGCTCGTAAGCACTTTGGAGTATTTTATTGAAGGCCATTCGGAAGGATGGTAGATGATTGAAGGCCATGAGTCAAAACATGGTTGAAGATCGGAGAAGGATGACAAAGAAGCGGAGGAATTGTGATCCGGAAGTTTGAACTAAGTTTCGGGAAAAATCAAAGAAGAACCAACCTCTTAGAGCGGGACCATTGGATTTGTCTTCTTGAGCACTATAAATTGACTACAAGAACTTCCGAATGGATTCAACGGTTCACCTGTGGCGACCAACCAAAGACCGGCCGTGTGAAGAAGGCCGGGCGCGCGGCCGGGCGCTCAAATGCGTTGCCGCACACATGAAACCACAAGGAAAACAAGCCCCCGGCAGGAAATTGAGCGGCCAGCCCGAGCGCCCGCGCGCTCGCACCCTTGTAACCACACGGCCTCCGTGAGACCGCTCCATCCTAGCGTTCGAGCGCCCGCCCAGCTCTGCGCACCCCGGCACCCCAGCGCCCAGCGCCCAGCGCCCAGCGCTCGAGCTCCCGCACGCCCCAACGTGCGAGCTCTGTGCGCTAGCACCCTTGCCCGCACGGTCTCAGCGCCCAGCACCCATGTCTTCCGCCCGAGCTGATGCATCATCCGCACGGCCAACGCGCTTTTAACCCAAAACTTGACTATTCTTCTCTCCCACTTGTACTATAAATATCTCCTTCCTTATCTTCATTCCCCAACTTTCTCTTGACTGAAAATCCTCCATTTTAAACCCTAGTTCTTCATTTATGTTCTTCATTTCTCTACTTGTTTATGTATGAATTTGTATATGAATGTTAGTATGATGTGTGTTAGATAAACTTATCACTTGGGAGCAATTGTTTGAAGCTTCCAAACCCACGTAGTAAGACTCTATTTTCTCTCTTTCATGAACATTTCTTGTGAAGTATTTATTGTGCTATGAAGGTTGTGGTTTACTTCATTTATGTAATGGGTTGTTTGAGAATATGAAATGTTTGCATGATTAAGTGCTAAAAATGTTAGGAAAGTGTACAATTTCTTAGTTGTATAGACTTAGTTGTATTTAGTAGGAATATTGGGCTTAAAAATAGTATCTTTGAGAGGTACGACGACGACTTCCCACGGCCCAAACCAATTTATGCGGGCTATCGACTAGAGAGTGTTCTTGGTTGTCTGAGCGAGAAGGCACGTGCATAATCTCGTGGGCCACTATTAGGAGTCGTCGTCTTCAGCTTCTAATGAAGCAGTAGCAATGTTGGTTGTGGGTTACAGACTGGAGGTCCAGATCTTCAACATATGGAGGCGACTTAGTCTCTAAAGCTACCGGTTTAGCACAAGTTGTGTAAATGTACACAGGCCGTATAAGTTTTCTATTTCTTTCGGACTTTGACTCTTATTTTTTAGAGCATCACTTCTACTACCATGATTAAGCGCATAGCCTTTGGTCTAATATCATTCTAGCGAATGGCTTTCAACTACTCTCTACCATTTTCATGAATGACCTTCATTGAGCCACTCCAAAGTGCTTACGGGCGATCTACACATAAGCTCACAAAATAGAATCTAGATGCTCTTAAGGGCATAGTATCCATTAGATCTATATAATATACAAAAAAGGGAGTTAAACAAGAAAACCAATAACGGTTATCAAAACCCCTAGTAATGTAAACCCCCTAAACCTAGCAATCCACCATACAAAATCTACTAAAATATGTGTTGAATGCATTAGGAAACCCATGCTTCTAGTGTCTCATCATCACTCTTCACCCTTAATGGTTGATGGAAAATGCATTGCCTCTATCACAAACCCAGTTGTTGTATCACAATTGTGTCTCGCCACTCCACCACAATAGTGTGCACCAATGCTCCACCGCAACCGTACCCCACCACTATGTTTTTGTTCCGTGCCACTTCATAATTATATGGACAATTTTGGAAGCATATCCAAACCATCTCCATCTGTAGGGAAAATGTATATATTTAAAAGAAAATATATAAGCATAAGCACGATATATACTCTATTTTTCATCAAAAACAATATAAGCATGACATCTGCATAATAAATTCATAATTATATTTTGGTGAATAATTTTTCAATTACATATATTCAATGATTGATTACACAACTAATTTTAAAATATGAAAACATAAGTCAAGTCTAATTAAAGTCAAGATCACAAGTCCAATCGTACTACAATTGAACATTTCACTCTATAATGCTTCCACGTTCTTCGTCGACTTGATTTCAACATTGAGAATTATCATGCTAGCGCAAGATAATTCATCCACATTTATCTCCGGCATGATCACCTGGTTTTTCTCCACCACGGTGGTCCAACGATGTTTTCGCTCGTTGTCATTGTTTTCGTTTCACATTGAAGGTTATGGTGAAGATGAAAAAATTGATGAATGTAGAGTTTACGGAGGGATATTATTGGAAAAGAAATCTTATTAAGAGGATAATATAGATTGTCCCGGCATATAAAGTTTTTCTACATGGAGAAATGTTAATTGTATAGGTGATGACCCAATAGCAAGTTGCCAAGTGTATTAAAAAACAAAAAAAACTACCCTAACCACCACAGTAAAAAAAATCACACATTGCACCACCTTATAATGATCCAAAACATATATATTGACATAGGCTCAAATTTCCCAACTTAACGAGTAGGGAAAGTTTTTAAAAACAAAACAAAACACAAAAGCATGGACATAATACGTGAACCCTATTATGTATCAGGCAAGAAACAAGCACGATATGAGTATGGATGAAGCCAACCATATATTATAAGGAAATATTGCTCAATTTATATAATTTTAATATTTGTAATGGTCAATTTGCATAGTTGTAAAGGTTAACTATTTGTCTGCCATGTCTTTAATCTACTCTTTTGAAGTCTTTATACATCTGATATAGCTTGTCAGATTCTAGCTAAATTCTTATCAGATCTTGCCCAAAATTTGGCTGTATTCCCATCCCAGATTGTTGAATTATAGTTCACCTAATTTAACCATATTACGTATTAGACGATGGGACTTAATCTTGAAATGAAAAAATAAAAAGTGATGAACAAAGAGTTGATATTGAGTTTAAATGGTAGATAAATTCCTTCAAGATTTGCTACAGAATGCAATGCCTTAAATGATCTAAAACATGTATAATTGCATAAGCAGGGAAATGTTTTGAAATCAAAAGAAAACATAAAATCTCTAGCATCATATGGTCGATTATTTATCATAGAAGCGAACAGAGAAAGCCTGTACAATCAGTTCTTAGCCACGCTCAAGCCGATATCCCCGAGGGTAAATAAAAGACCAAGTCAAGGGCATGCGGTAAATCACCGTTGGCATCACATCTTCTAGATTTCAAGATGCCAAAGGACATAAAGCTTCCTTTGCATGTTAAAATATATTATGGGACCACAAACCCGAAAGAATTCCTGCATTCATATCACAACAGCATGAGATTTCGGGATGCGATATCGAATTGGTATGCAAGGCTTTCATTTTTTTCTTATCGGGAACAGCGATCACGTTGTACGAAGACTTGCCAAACGAAAGCATTAAGTATTGGGCACAGTTGTCAGATTTGTTTTTGGGTCGCTTCTATCAGAAGCAGAAGTTCACCAAAACAATCGAAGGCCTAAACAACATAGCTCAACAAATGTTTGTCACTGAAAGTTTGCAGGTTTGCGATATGTCGTTCCAATCCTCTTTGGGCGCATTTACAAAAGGCATGCGATTAAGAAAATTCTACAAGGAACTCATGAAGAACATGCCCAAAAACCCAAGAGAGTTGCAAAAAATGATTGAGCAATATGTGCGAACTGAAGAAGCAAATAACCACAAGATAGAGTGGGAGCGAGGTGAGAAAAAAATAATGGAAGATCCACAGAAGGGATTTGTAAAGAAAGGGAAAGGAAACATCTCTTTCAAGGGAAGAGAACCAAGGATGCAGGTCTCATCATTCCAGTAAACACCTCTGACAAAGTCCAGAAAAGAAGCATGACAAGCAAAAGAGAG
>JAULKM010033901.1:0-13528 GCA_032355605.1 Rubia tinctorum
CATACAACTATACTTATCTTCTAATTACAACGTGTGGATTTTGCAAGCTCCCCTTGCTACCAATCCGCCTTGATCAGGCTCTCTCTGACCTCGAAACCCATCGATGCTGGATCTGCTCCTCCTGATGAATTAAGGTATACGACTCTGAACTTGATCAACATGTCACGTATGTTGGAACATATAAAAACTGGCTCTCGCAAAACTCTCGTAAGATGGAAATCTGATGTGCAGATTTTCTCAGTTTAATTCGTGTACTTGCAGCCGTATAATGTCCTCTATTTATAGTTCATTGGCAGATTGGGATTACTCCATAATATTCCTATTCCTTATCTGCTTTTGAAACATATCCAAATCCCATAAATAAATGGATTTTCCTTATCTCAACTATCTTATAATATTCCATAAATCTAATTCCATAAATATAGGGATTTTCCATAATTCCATTATGCTTCTACACGGCTGTATTAAATATTGTGTAATCTCCAAGTATCCATAAATCAAATCCAACGCAATATTCTAATCGCCAAATTTGATCTTCCGCAGTATGTTCCAACATGAAACGTTTTTATTTTTAACACTAGTTCACAAATGCCAAAAAATTAATCCATAAGATGCCACATGACTTTACAAGCGTCACTATCGATGTTCACTTGCAGCGGGTTCTGGCCACTCCCTCAACGCTGCAGGTCAGGCTGTCAGCCATCTGCTAGCAACTTTCGGTCAACTTTTGGAGTAACCAGGAGCAAAGTTTGCCTTTATTTATTTTTTATTCCCTCTTTAGTTTCATTTTATTCTTTGTCTGTGGTCTTTTTTAAAATATATTTTTTTAGCTTTCTTGGTTTTTAGATTTTTTTATATAAAAAACACCACCTGTTATGGTGGGGGTTTTGACGGACCCCTACTTGTTTATTAATTTAAAATAGAGATACATAAATGAGAGGGATATAATAACCTTACCTGAGATATAAAGGCATTGAAACTCTAACAGCTACTCCCTCCGTCCCACCATTATTGACATGTTTACTTTTCAAAGTCAAATTTTAAAAACTTTGACTCTAAATATAAGCTAATATATTTATGATAAATATATCATGTGTGATATTGTTAGATTAGTCTTAACATTTACTTTCAAAAGATTAAATTTTTATGTGAAATTATTATATATAACTAGAGTTATTGACGGTCAAACATGATCATTGAAGACCGTGAAAAAGTAAATATGCCAATAATGGTGGGACGGAGGGAGTATACAATAACCTATCTCTATAGTCCTAAGAGTTTCAGTTTCCTCATAAACAAATCGTGGAATACAAATGAAGGAAAAAACGTGGAAGACCTATACAAGAACTATTCTGATCTAAGATAAGGAAATGAGCATAGATCCATCTTCACTCAGCCTTCAATATGAGGAGGCAAACCTGCATTGTAAAATACCCTATTTACCGGTTGGAGCGAAGCTAATATAGCTTGTGAGTCTGCTACCGATTTGGCTTCTCTATAAATGTGGGTGATTGTGTAGTCCAAAAACTGCAGCATCTCCTATGTCTCTCTTCTTGTTTCCAAGAAGCTCCAAGGCACCTTATATTGCTTTTTGATGATCTGTACCAGCACCTGGCAATCAGATTCAATTTCCAATATTTGGATGTTAAGATCCTTGGCCAGGTTCGGTCCATAGAGGAGGGATGAGGCTTCTGCTTGTAAGGAGGTGTCTGCACTAATATGTTTTGCAGCAGCTGAGATAGTTTCCCCTTGTGATTTCTAATTATACAGCCCACACTTGCAGTTGCAGGAATGACAAATGAACCATCTATGTTAAATTTGATGTAATTAGGGAAGTTCCATTTAATGATTTGGACAGGCTTCCTCAATTTAGGAGCTCTGCCTTTCACTATTTTAGGAAGTATCTCTGCTAGGTTCTAGCATAGGTTCAGTTTGTAAACAAGTAAAATATCATTGATCTGAAACATAATTTTCTTAAAAATAAATCCCAAATTTGGTTTAATTCCTTCATAATAATACTTGCATCTTGCACACCATATAAACCAAATTACTAAGCAAGGGATGATTCTAATTGTAACCAGCAAGTATATATGAACTTCAAAATAATTCCAGAAGTAATAGTATCTATCCCACTGAAAAACAAAGCCATAGGGTTGCAAATCAAGTATAGAGTGCATCATATCCCATAACTTTTTAATCATTGTACATCTATTAAAATAGTGGTGAATAGATTCATCAGACATAAAATAAAAGCAACACCTGGAAGAGATATTGAAACCAAAATCTTCCAAAATATCTGAAAAAACAATTAATCTGTTTTATAGTTTCCAGTTCATGAATTTCATCTTGTTAGGTATAATTGCAATCCATAGATTTTTAAAATAAGGTACTATTGTTTTCTTGTCCCTGACCAGTTCATATGTTAATTTTAGACTAAAATGTCCTTTATGTGTTAACTTCCAGATCATTATTTCCTCATATTCAGGAAAAAATTAATTTCCTGTTCCAGAAAAGAGATGATTTGATTAGGAAGATGAGGCTTAATATATTGGATGGGGTGATCTTTTTTTTTGGATAAATTCTGCAACCGGCGGGTCTGGGAAAGGATTATCAATCATGTTATCCCATATGTCAAGGAATGATCCAAACTCTGTCCAACTGGAAATCCAGAAAGAGACTTCCCATTTTCCAATTTTAATTTGGTTGTGTTTAAGGGCTAGGTTATGGATTTGTTTAATTCTTAACCAGGTTTTAGAGTTTTTATAACTATGAGGTATAGACCACATAATTTATCCCATAAATATTTTCCTTCTTGAAATTTTCACCCTAGTTTGAGTGTAAAACTTTTAGTCTGAGTGTGTAAGTTTTTAAAACCAAGTCCATTTTCATTAGTTGGGTAGCACAACTTTGTATATGACCTCCAAGTTCTTTTATTCTGAGTCCTGTTTGAATTAGAGGACCAAAAGAACTTAGCCAAAGTTTTATGTATCTAATTGAGGACAGATACTGTTGGATTCAATACTGCTATCAGATGTATAGGTATTGAAGCGAGGACATGTATGGTTAAAATTGCTCTACCAACGGGGCTTAGAGTTTTATTTTTCCACTTTTCTATTTTGGACTTGATTGAGGTGATCAATCCTTGAAAATAAGTGTTTTTAGGTCTTCCTGTATATATAGGACAACTTAAATATTTAAAAGGAAATGAACCCTCAATAAAATTTTTTGTTTTAATTAAAGATATAGTTATTGCAGGGGTATTTTTGGATATGAAAAAAGGGGATTTTTCAAACTTTATTTTTTGACCAGATGCTAATTCAAAGGATTTAAGAAAACTTAAAATAGTTTTAAGTCGAACCTTTGAATATTTTAGAAGAATTGTTGTATCATCTGCATAAGACAAATGAGTAACCTTGTTCATATGGGTTGGAAGTTTATAGTATTCTAGATTGGAGTATCTTAAAAGGAAGTTAAGGTTTCTAAAAAATGACTCAACCATTAGAATGAATAGCAGTGCTGAGAGTGGGTCTCCCTGTTTAAGACCTCTTGAGGCTGGGAAAAAACAACTGATTTTCCATATATAAGAATGGAGAAAAAATGATTTGAGATTAATAAATATTAAGTTTATGAAGTTCTTGGAAAATTCCAAACTGATTAAGTGTTGAATCTAAGAAGGGCCATGAAACCCTATCAAATGCTTTCATCATATCTTATTTTTGAATCATGTTATGCCCTTTTGTTTTGGAATGTAGAAAATTTATAAGTTTTTGTAAGAGACAAACATTATCTGCAATTTTTCTTCCAGAAACAAAAGTTAATTGTTCTGGGCTGATTATTTCACTAAGGAAAGGTTTTAATCTTGTTGAAATGACCTTAGTAAAGATTTTGTTAATAAAGTTACATAGATTTATTGGTCTATAATCTCTGAAACTGGAGCAAACTCTCTTTTTTAGGAATTAAGATTATTCATGTTGAGAGTATAGTTTTAGGAATATATGCCCCAGAGGAGAACTCACTAACTGCTGTGACATCTGTTTTAATTATGTGCCAACATTTATGATAGAAAAACCCTGAAAAGACATCTGGTCCAGGGGCAGATTGGTTATCATTTAATTATCTCAGTTAATTCATCCATAGAAATATTTTTCATTAACTGGGTGTTCATGTATGGAGTTACTATTTTAGGAATGTTTTCCATAAGCCAGGAAGTATTAATGAATGTTGGGTTTGAAACTTCCTCAGTTAATAGTTATGTATAGTATTTAATAACTTCTTGACCAATTCCTTCTTGATCATATATCCAACTCCTTTCATTATTTTTTTATTGAAGCTATTGTTTGTCTCTTATGTTTAGATTTATTTGATTGGTGGAAAAAAATTGAATTAACATCTCCTTCTTTTAACCATTTAAGGTTGGGTTTTTGTCTCCAAAAAGTCTCTTGATTGGAGATAGTTGTTTTAAATTTAGCTTTTGAATTATTATAAGCTGTTAGGGTCTCATCATTTTCATTATCTTGAAGATCTAATTCAACCTTAGTTAACTGGTCTTCACATGATTGAACAACGTTAAAGATGTTGCCAAAAACATTATAATTCCTGGAGTTTAAAGCAGCTTTTAAGTGTTTTAATTTGAAGTTTCCTCTTTCCAGTTTCATGAGCTTGAACATTCCAAGAATCTTCCACAAGTTTCATGAATGTTGGGTGATTAGTCCAACATTCCGAAATTTGAAAGGTTTGGGGCCTGAAAAGGCTGATTTTCTGAAACATGTAAAATTAAGGGGCGTGGTCAGAATGTTCTCTAGCTAAACTTGGATATGAGAAGAATTGAATTTAGACCACCAAAGATTGTTTGATACCCCTCTATCTAATATCTTCCACACTCTACCTTTAGGTCTCATACTAGTCCAAGTGAAAAAGCACCATGAAGAATGTATGTTATATAGACATTGGGCTGTTAAAAAATTATTTAACTTTTTTATGCATTTTTTGTCTGGGATGAATGGTCCCCGATATTCTTCCTGTTTTGAGATGAAATTAAAATCCCGTAGTAAGCAGAAAGGTTCTCCATTGAAGGAGACTACTTTTCTCCACATGATTTTTCTATCCTTTATTGTGTGTTTTGCATATAAGAATCCAATTTTACAGTCATTTGTTAGATTTTGGTGATTAACAGTTGTATGTACAATCTGTTCATACACTGAGTGGATGTTGATTGTAACAGAATCATCCCAGAAAATTCAAATTGTGCACTTTGGGCACACAATTTTATTTTATGCCTTCTTTTGAGATCTTTAATCTGTTTTGGGAAGGTGTATTACGTATCCCTCTAACATTCCACACACGATATTTAATTTTGTTCTATGTTTTTAGATTATTAGTTGTTTTCCTTTGCAGATATTTAAAATGTTTTTTAGTTTAAAGTATTAAATTAGAATAGCACGAACGACTTGTGAGGCCCCTGAACTCCTTCCATCGTTCCCTTTTAGCTCCTTATATTTTTTTGAACACTTTTAGCCACTCAATTAAAAAACTTTTAAATCATGGCCCTTCCGTCTGGTTAAAATGTTAACTTCAGTAAAACGTGTTAAATTTAAGGGCAAAGAAGTAATTTCACATTTCACCTTTTCCTCTTATATTTATATTTATATTTTCTCATTTTCCTATATTTCTTTCTATTTTCCTTTTTTCTTTTTCTCCTTTTCTTCTTTTCTCCTCTGCTTCTTTTCTCCCGCCTTCGTCTGCTTCTTTTCTCCTTTTCTCCTCTGATTCTTTTCTCCCACCGCCGCCTGCTTCTTTTCCCCTATTCTCCTATTTGAGCAGCGCTACCCTGCTTTCTTTTTCTCCCACCGATTCGAGCAGCGCGCAGATGGGATGGGTGGTGGTAGGCCGCGACGGTGGTGACAAGGCCTGGGATGGGTGAAGGTGAGCGTCGGGATGGGCAATGGCGGACGGTGTTGAACTGAAGAAAATGAAAAGCCACCATAGGAGAGGATGTGGGGGAGCTTGGAGAAAGCAACAGTGTTACAACGAAAAAGTACTTTTTTCTATCACCGCCTGCGGCTCTGTTGTGGTGCCGTGAATCAAGGAGATGTTGACGGTGACGTCATTGGAAGAGGCGGTGCTCGTCGAAAGGCTAAGGAGGACCGATTCCAAAAGGGACCAATAAGCGGCATGAGCGTTAACATCGGAAACATTAACATCGAAGAGACCTCTGATTTCCCCATCACAACCCTAGCAGGTCAAAATTGTGCAGCGGCCACGATGAAGACATCGACGATTATCACTCCGGCGAGAGAAGAACTTGGTTGGTGATGGGATCGAGGCGGCGGAAGTCGGAGGTGGATGGTCTGAGACCAAGAAGCAGTCGGGGTGGGTTTGTAAATAAGAAAAAGATTAGTGGCTGATTTTTATTTATTAAAGGATGGTGGAAGAGCTGGTTGTAATTTTTATAGATATGAGCTGAGTTGTAATTTTAAAAAATACAGAGAGCTAGATTTGTAAATTTTAAAAAAGATGAATAGTCATTTTCCCCCACAACTAATGGAGGAAACTTCAGAGTTAATGATTTGACCTGACGGAAGGGCCACGATTCAACAGTTTCGTAAGTTGAGGGGTCAAAAGTGTTCAAAACAATATGAGGGGTCAAAGGTGAACGATAGTGATAATTCATGGGCCTCTGAAGTCGTTTGCCCATTAGAATATTCTCTGACAATTTTACTTTTTTCAGCGATCCTTTTTTTATGGGTAAAAGGGTCCAATAAAATTTTATTAATTTTAGATCTATTAATCCAAAAACAGTTAAGAAAATTTTGAGTGAAAAATCGTTTAAGAACAAACTTTTGGAAATTCTTTTTTTGAGGAGTTTAAACATATTTGTAGATTTCATCCCGTTAGGATGTCTCGGGAAAATTATATTGATTATTTGATTTAACTTGTCTTTAGACCATTTATTCGATATACTTTCGGGTTTGATTTAAAGACAATTTTACGCACTGTAAATGACTTAGTTATATTTATTGGAAAATTAATTTTAGCAATCAAAATGTCTAAATTCAGTCTTCTAGTGTAGTGAAAGGGTTTGAACGGGATAATTGGAGATTGGCGGGATAATTTTCTTCGTTTTGGATTGCTTTGAAGTTTATCACAAGCGTGGATGGAACAATTTTGGTGTGTTTTGAAATGATTCTTACTACTATGATTGATTGTGTTTGGTGCTCTTTACACATTGAAAACCACTTATCCTTTACATATACCCTTCTAATTGTCCCTCACACCATTTTATTATAATGAGAAAATGACTTTGGTGACCCCTTAACTATCACGATCCCCCTTGGCCCTCCAATTTTTTTCAACACTATTGGCTCCTCAACTTGCATAACCGTTGAGTCATGACCATTTTTTTAAAAACACTTTTGGCCCTTAACTATCAAAAACCAGCTGACTTGCTCATTGAGGGGGCAAAAGTGTTCAAAAAAAAGAGAGAGGACCGGAGGTAAACGACTGTGATGATTAAGGGGTCATCGAAATCATTTGCTCAATTATAATTGTAACATTTAGTTAGTTCTTTGTGTACCTTTCTTATTGTCACTCGAGCCTTTAATTAGAATTGTAATATGCATCAAGTCTTCGTTGCCTATGATAGGAGATCCAATAGCCAAATGGGTTCCTAGACCAATCCTTTGGATATGTCTTCATGGCCATCAGCTCCACCATTTTTATACTTTACTGAAAATTAATGAAATCGATTTTATTTCAAAAAAGAAGAAGGAATTCTATAATGTATTTAGTGTCTCTGTGTAAATAGAATCATCTCATTTTATTATGCAAATATCACTCAAATATAGGCCATTTGATCTAATCTAATTAATATAAAAGCTTTAGATACACAAATATTTTCTTTATTAACGATTTTAATTATTTTTTATGAAAAAAAATCTACTATTCCCTATGTTTTCTTATTATTGACACACTTAACTAATCGAGATGTTTTTATTTAAATGACACACTGTCCATTTTTAGCAAGATTCTTTCAATTTCATCCACTCATTCTACTTTTTACTTTCTACATTATACATTCAATTTCATCCACTCATTTTGTTCACTTAAATCTAAACATCTAAACTTATGAAAATAGAGGGAAGGTGAAGAAAAAGCAAACCATGAGCACGATGTATTAAATTAATATTTGATTTTCAAAACTTCTAACTTAGTGGATACTTCCAACGCAGTGTAAGCAATGACACCACCAATCAATCTAATTCAAGTTTAGTTAGTACTTAATTACTAATAATTTGACTTTTCAATTCAAGGGATTGATAATTGCGTATAGGAGTTCTATTAGTTTAGTGTAGAAGAAGCAACTAATCACACCCACGGGTGTACCCCAACGGTTAGGATTGTGGAATTCCAGGGGAACCCCGGGTTCGAAACTCGTTGAACGCAGTGTGGGGATGTCCTTGGTCTAATAGCTGAGAGTCCCTTGCGCAACACACGAGTACGCCCCCGCCACATGTTCCTGGTGCTGGGCTACCGTGACTTACAACTCCGGAAATGGATGTGGTGTCGGTTAGTCGAGGCGCCCAAGGCTGGCGAACAACCTTTTAGAAGAAGCAACTAATCATGGTTCATTGACACCCACCACAATCATTTTCCCAACCTTTTCATCTTCGTTGATTCCAGTGTCCAAGATAATAAGTGACTTATCCATAATTTAACGACAATGTTACCTATTAAGAGATCCTTTCTTTGAAAATAATATTAATTTTGTTTTTTGAAATAAATTATTATAAAAGGAGAGAATACTCACTAAGTTAGGCTTCCAATAAAATGTGAATATAAAATTATAGAAAATTAAATGAACTTATGACCCAATCAATAAAATGATCTCCGAAGGTGAGAAAAGGTGGTTGAGGGGTGGCTGTTGGGGATGGAGTGTGGTGATGCTGATGGATTGAATTTCACTAGATAAGAAGATTGGGGAGAGAGGCAGTAGGGCTATAAAAAAATATATCATAATAACTTGAGAAAAATGCGTTTTAATCCTAAATTTTGGAATAAAGTGCAGAAATGAGATTGAAAAATTTCAAAGTGCAAAAATGACTCTGGACTTCGTTGACCAAACTGTCAACTGCTAAATTGGCCAGAAATTAGTGAAAAGACCATAACACCCTGATTTAAAATTTCAAAAAATGAAGAGACAACTTTACCCTTTAATCTCCATTTCCTCCATTTCCATCTCCATTTTTCTCCACCACAAGATTCTCATCTCCATTTCTCTCATTCGCAACTCATCTCCATTTCCCCTCCTCTACCAATTCAGCGGCGGTGGCGAGGGGGAGGAGGAGGAATGGTTGAGCAGTGAATCGGGACAGGGCTAGGGTTGAGCAAGACGGGGGAGAGGTGGAGCGTGACGGAGTTGTTGTATCTCCGGTTGAACGGTGGCATCAAGATTGGGGTTGTGTCGAGGCGGTGAGCGCAGCGATCGTGGATATGGTTGAGCAGTGGCGGGAAAAGGAGGAGGTGCATCGAGGTGGCTCTAGAGTTGTGTCTAGGGCAGGGCTAGGGCTATGCGGTGGAGCATGGCGGCATGGCTAGGGTTGAGGGCGGGGCTATATTTGAGCGGTAGCGAGCGGAGGAGGAGGTGCGTTGAGGCGGCATTGGGGTTTCATCAAGGGTAATGCTAGGGTTGAGCGGCGGAGCATGATTACATGGCTAGGATTGAGCGGTAGTGGGCGGAAGAGGAGGTGCATTGAGGGCAAGGCCAGGATTGAGCGGCGGCGTTAAGTTTGGGGTTGGCTAGTGTTTGGGTTGGGGTTGAGTGTTGAGCGGTGGTGGGCGGAGGAAGAGGTGTGGTGGTGGTGCTGGGGAGGTGGTGCTGGAGATGGGCGATGATGGAGTTAGAGCGGCGGTGACGCCCTGGCGGAGTGGCGGTGGCTCTCTGGAGATGGGCGGGGTTATATTGGTGGCGCGGTGACGCTTGGTGGTGGCGTTGGTGATTGGCGGCGGTAGTGGTGATCAACAACGACGGAGGTAGTTAGCGGCGACGGTCAGTGGTATTTCCAACGGCTGCGGTGCTCAGCAGCGGCTGCGGTGCTCAAGGTTTAGGGTGTTGAATATGAAGAAGAAGAAGCTTAGGGGATATAATGGCCATTAGAATTTTAGATTTCAGGTTAAGGGTATTTTTGTTTTTTCAGTTTTGGTCAATGTCTGAATTCCTTTAGTTAACACCGGAATAGTGCAATTTGGGTATAACTTAACCATTGTTCAAAAACTTAGGGTTAGTTTTGCACTTTCATATTTTACAGGGTCATTTCTGTAGTTTCGTCCAAAACATAGGATTAAAAACACAATTTTCCCTAATAACTTTTATACCGTTTTAGTAAGTTTAGTGATTATAAATAAATTAAAATTTGTTGAATGTCAAAATACAAAATTTGAAATAGTTAAATCTTACACTTTATTAAAAACACTATTTTAAACAACGGGCCATAAATGTGACTAAAAATTACATCAACAGTAATAAAAATGTGTAATTATAGATTATTTTACTCTCGCGAGTTTATTCCTAGTAGAATATTCAAAAGAAAAAGGAACCCCTTTTCAACTCCCATTTAACAGCAGTAATAATGAATCCAAAACACAAATAATTAATCCAAATTTAGACCATTAGCATGGATTCTGTCGGGAATATCAAGATGAAATTCAACCTAAAACTTGAAAAAGTTCATCTCAAAAACAAATGACAATTGCATCGAGGCGAGAGCTGCAAGGGTTGATCAACCTGGAAACTCAGCATCCTAGAGAGAAACAAAAGGGATAATCAACCTAGAAAGCGGGTACTATCTTTGTCTCAGCCCAAATTACCCACTTACTTTATAACACTATTATCTATTAAAGTTTGACCACATATTTGAATAAATATATAAAAAATAATAATACTATCGTATGTGATATTGTTGAATTCGTCGTAACAACTAGTTTCTAGAAATTAACTTTTTATTTGCCGTTATTATACGTAGTTAAACATATTAATGGTCAAATATCTTTCTCAAACAATGTGTAATGATTGCCCTGTAATTTGCCCTCGGAAGGAGTGAAGTGCATGTTTTACTATCGAGCTATGCAAAATTCAGGTTTTACTCATTTAATAATATTTTTACCACTTTTTGATTATTGAACTTATTCAGGTTATGCCGAAATGCATCGACACATATCAAAACCGCTTTTAGAAGGCGAATAAGATGATGTTGCTGCTATCCTTCGAATCACCACGCCTGCACCGACTCATACCACCACCGCCTTCAGAAGACCAAGAGTATGATGATGCTACTCCTATGACAGTTGCTCTTCTCGTGATACGATGTCAAAAATGTCATTTAATATATTTTTCTTAATTTAGTATTTTAGGAGTTTAATGCTATACTTTTTTCCCACTGAATTTTTTTAGTGAGCTAGTGTGCTCATATTTAGAATTAATTTTGAAATATTGTAATTTTAGGAAATTTAGTTCTAATTAAATTAGAGTTGGTAAGTTTAGACAATGTAGATTCATTCAAGAATTCATCCAATATTTGGATTGATTTAATTGGATGAATATGGTCATCATTTATATTTAAATTAGGTAGTTTAGTTGGATATGGTTTTAACTTCTTAAAGATATCATAATTATTTTCAGTTTCTAACGGGAATCACCAAATCCCGCTCTGTTTCAATTTCTAAGCGGCTGAAATTATACCCTATAAATATGAAAGGCCATCCACGAAATTTTACACATTTTAAACAATCATATATTCAAAATTTTGAGATCATTCTCTGTGCTTGCGAGTTGTTTTCATTGTTGTTTAATCCTGCGGGTTAATTAAGTACCAATAACCTTGTGAACTAATCATGCGGGCTAGTTAGCAAGCAAGTCGAAATTAAGAGTATCACGAGGGCTAGACTCTTGAATTTTGTGCGACATACTAGGGTTTAGCGAGATCCCTCATTTCGTCAATGATCTAAAATTTCGCGAACCAGAGTTTTCGCAAGGAGATTCTTATCACCTCGTGACCACCACAGTTGCACCAACATGGACAACACCGTTATGTCATCTCCACTGCCAAAGCTAACTTTTTTAACACCCTCTTTTTGGTGGTGGTTATTTACATCCTCCCCACCAGATGTCTTTGCAAAACATGAGGAACGGGTGACGGAAGAGGATAATGGTTGGCTCACTAGTGAATTTGGGCGGAGGAGATTGGTGGCAGGATGGGAAATGAGTTGGTAGTTTTGGAATAGTGGTGTAGTGGGATAATGATGGAGGAAGTGGTTCAGTATTTATTATAAAAAACTGATTTAATTACTTTTTTTAAGTGAAACTGTTCTCATTATCATTAAATTGTAAAGTCATTACGTTTGGTGCTAGGTTTGAACCGTACAGTCCCTAACTAACAACTATAGCTAATCTTGTTATAACCTTCTTGAACATATTTGAAAATTTGATTTTTACCGTTTTACCTTAATTATTGGACCTGTGTTCCAACATATCCTGTCTAACCATATATGTGAGCACACACAATTTGGTTACGCAGTTTGGTGAAATCCACCTACATCTGCGGGGTCTGGCCCAATTCAGAATAAATCCACTAATCACAAAGATATAGTATAAAGTACATCATACAAATATACTTATCTTTTCTAATTATTTATGTGTGGATTTTGCAAGCTCCCCTTGATACCGATCTGTCTTGATCAGACTCCCTCTGACCTCGAAATTCGTTGACCCTGGATCTCCTCCTCCCGGGGAATTAAGGTATACGTTATGAACTAATCAACAGGTCAGGTATGTTGGAACATATGTATGCTGGCTCTCGCAAGAACTCTCAGAAAGATAGAAAATCTAAGTGCAAATTTTCGCAATTAAATTCGCAAATATTACAGCCGATGATGTCCTCTATTTATAGTCCATGAGAAGATCAGAACTCTCCATAATTATCTTCACAATATTCCAATTCCATATCTGCTTATGAAGCATATCCAAATTACATAAATAAAGGGACTTTCATTATCTCAAATATCCCATAATATTCCATAAATCCAATTCCATAATTATAGAGATTTTCCATAAATTCATTATGCTTTAACACGTCTGAATCAAATACTGCAGAAGCTCCAATTTTCCATAAACTAATATCATGCAATATTCTCTCATCAATCAAATTCTAATCTTTCTGTATGTTCCAACATTGAACGTTTTTCTTTTTCAACATTAGTTCACAAATGCCAACTCAATAATCAATGAAGTCCACGTGACTTTACAATCCCCCCTTTGGCATTTTGTGGACCCCAACCATTTTGGAATAAATTACCCAAAGAAAAACTTTCAATCTTCACAATCATCAAAGTTCCAGAAATTCCTTTATGTTTGAACATATGTGAATCTGAATTAATAAGAATACCGAAAGCCAGAAATCCAGAAATAAAATTCAGATTACATCATAGCAAAGTAATATCCAAAATCCTCCAAAATATTTTTCTCCCTGTGGGGCCA
>JAULKM010033912.1:0-13527 GCA_032355605.1 Rubia tinctorum
TAACAACATAGGACTATGTAGTTATGCTCACTTCTGTCCATGAATTGGGATTCAGGACCAATCTGGGAGACATGATGGCATCCCCTTGCTCAAACATTATTGGTCCTGTTGCATATTGCTAATCAATAAAACAGAACATTTCAATTCTCTTTTACATTCACAGAAAAACTTTACTCCCTCCATTCCGCAGGAGGAGTCGTGTTTTTCAAACTAACGGTTAGACAGCTTAAAACAGGAAGTCCGGAGAATACCGATTTCATAGGCGAGTGCAGTGAAGGATGAGTAGCCAGGTCCTCCAGTGATCCACAGAACAAGGGGGGGTCAACCTGAGGATTTGGTTCCTATTCAGAGGTTAGATATGATAATGCAACAGATTATGCTATCAAACAAAATGGGTAAGGCGGGCGATGGGTACAAAGGCTGTCAATGGCGAAATGCCGGACTTCCACAGTACAATACGGTACATGTTCAATGAATGACGAATCCAATGTTGTCTAACTCGAGCTAACAAGCAAACACATAAAATTTATCTCCTAGCATTGGTATTTGATAGAATGTAACCCACAAATAATTGTGTCGGCATGTATTTATATGTATAGTGAAAAAGGTATACAAAGTAGAAACGGATATGAAAAATGATATGTACAAAACCAATCATAAAAATTATTCCTTTTAAACCAAATTCTAATTGATTTACATCTCTATTACCCCCACATGCAAAGCGTGGGACTGGTCACAACGCAAATCTTTGAACGCAAGTAACTTAAACTGAGGATGAGGTAAACCCTTTGTAAAGATGTCAGCAAGTTGTAGGTCCGTAGAAACATGAACAACCTTGAGTTTGCCAGAAGACACCATCTCAAACATAAAATTATAGTCAATATCAATGTGTTTGGCTCTCTTATGGGAAACTTGAATCCGAGGAAGAAATAGTGCACTTTACTATCACACAGCAAAACAGGCGACACACGAATCGATACATGTAAATCCCAAAATAAATTCATTAACCAAGCTAGTTTCGCAGCAATATTGGCCAAAGCCTGGTATTCTGATTCTAAACTAGAATGAGAGACTGTATGTCGCTTCTTAGCACTCTATGAAACCAGGTTGCGACCAAGAAAAATGGTATAACCATAAGTAAACCTACGAGTCTCAATACAACGAGCCCAATCAGCATCAGAATAAACGAACGAATTCGTCCAAAACTGAAGACCATAGTGTAGAGTACCACGTACATAGCGCAGAATTCGAGTAACACCTGGTAATGGTCATCAGTGGGAGTCTGCATGTACTGATTGACCGTATTCACATAAGTCGGGACGTGTAATAGACAAATCCTAAAGTGCACCAACCAAGGAAAGATAAAGTGTGAGATTTCCGAACGGCTTACCGAAACAACCTGAAAGCTGTGAAAATGCTACAAGTGGGATAGAAACAGGCATCGAATTTTGCATTCCGACGCATAATAAAATGTCACTGGCATATCTGGAATGATCAAGGAATAAGCTATCAGAAGTACGAACAACCTCCAAACCCAAAAAATATTGTAAAGTGCCAAGATCGGTAATCTTGAATTCCCGATTAACCCAATCAATAAAATCAGCAAATATAGTAAAGAGGCACCATGTGAAAACACAAATGACGTATCGACAGAACTGTATACAAAACTCAGGCCAATAAAAAAGAACTGAAACGTTGAAACCAAGCACGGGGAGCTAGTGTCAAACCATAAATAGCATTGCGTAAACAACACACATAATCAGAACGCATCGGGTCTTTGTAACCAGCAGGTTGTTCCATATAAACAGGAGAATCAAGAACACCATTTAAAATGCATTCTTGACATCAAACTGTCACGAAGGCCAATTTCCAGTTACAACAAGAGATAAAACAGTACAAACAGTAGATGCTTTCATCACAGGACTAAATGTATGATCATAATCAAAACCAGGTAATAGTGAAAAACCTTGAGCAACTAACCTGGCATTGTGCTGGTCAAGAGAACCATCGGACTTGTATTTTAAATGATACACCAATTTTGAGTTAACAACATTAACTTGTGGAGGGCGCGGAACCAACTCCCACATCTGTTAAGCATGAAGATCACCCATTTCAAAGTCTATAGCAGTAACGCATTCAGGATCTTTGATAGAAGAACGATAACTATGAGGCTCGGTCTTTGCAAATAAAGCACTCAGTAAACCGAAAATATCATAATTAGAAAAATTCTTGTAACGTAATGAACCAGTGCGCGAACGAGTAGCCATCAAATGTATAGAAGAGGAACCCATAGTCGGAGATGGCACAGACCCTGAGGTGGGCACGAAACCCAAGGCATCAGGCACGTTACCTGAGTCTTACATCAATGGTGGTGACGCTGGGCTTGCCGGATTGGTCGGCGATGCTAGCGGCATTAGGGATGGAGGCACATGAGGAAGATGCGCGACCGGGGTGGCCGGTGCATGAAGCGGATGCGCAGTCAGGGTGGCCGGTGCGTGAATCGGTAGGGGCTATGTCGGCGATTGTGGCAGTGGTGGCTACTCTTGATGATGATGCTGCTGGTCACCCTTGGCAGATAAACACATTTTTATGAAGAACTTTAAGCATCCAGTGAAATATGAAAATTTTAATTTTCCAAAATAATGTGTGATTCAGAAGAAGAAGGTGGCTCAAACACCTCTGATGGATTTGACGAAGGCTCTAAAAAAGCTGAGATCCAGTGATGATAAATCTGTAACAGGGCTAGTACGGGTAACTGGAAAAAATAACTCATCAAAATGAGCATGACGAGTGATGTACTTTTTTTTCGTGAGGGGATCAAAACATTGATAACCCTTATACTATGAATTGTAACCCAAAAATTATAGACATACATCGGAGGGCCAGTTTATGCTCAGCATATGGCCTCAAATACGGGAAAACTCAACAACCAAATGGATGAAAATTGGAGTAGTCAGGCGTACTATCAAAAATAACTGAGAGAGGAGACTAGCCAGATAAAGCCGGAGTAGACATTCTGTTAATGATGTAGACTGCTATTGAAAAAGCATCATACCAAAATGAATAATAAGGGCTAGAATGGAAGAGCATCGACATACCTGTCTCTGTAATATGATGATGCTTCCTCTCTTTGTGACCATTTTGCTCTGGAGTGTAAGGACATGAGAGATGATGATGAATGCCCTTAGACGCAAAATGCGTTACCATGCGATGATTCACAAACTTGGTTCCACCATCACTCTGAAAAACTTTAACGGTGGTAGAAAATTGATTCTCAACAAGTGCTTCAAATTGCATGTATGCCTCCACAAAATCATACTTTTATCGTAGAGGATATAACCAAGTAAACCGAGAGTAATCATCAATAAAAATGACATAATAAAGGTACCCAGAATGAGAGACAATTGGTGAGGGTCCCCAGAGGTCACAATTAACTAAATCAAGTATGCATGGTGCGCATTTTAAATTATCATTAAAAGAAAGATGTTTGCTTTTAGCCATCTCACAAGAAGTACATAAATGAGGCTTAGGCAACAAACTAGTAACTGTCAAACTACATGTCTTATTCAAAGATGAAATAACAGAAAAAGGAACATGTCCTAACCGACTATGCCATATCTCTAATGAGGCATTGACTTTATTTGAATTAACAAATGAAACTAAAGCAGCAACATCATAATCTAAATTGTAGAGACTTCCCTCACTGTGTCCCCGACCCATGATCTCCTTGGTAACCTTGTTGTGAATCTTGAAAGAAGTGTTATCAAACCAAACAACATTTAGATCCCTTGTTAACTTGTAAATAGACAATAAATTCTTGGTGATATTTAGAACAACCAAGACATTAGATACAATGAGGGAATCAGAAATTCGGGAATAGCTAACATGGGAAATATGCAAAGAACAACCATTTCCAAAATAAACAAGATGATTACCATTAAGGAGCGACGCTATCCAAATTGGAAGCTAAAGAAGTTATGTGATTGGGAGCTAAAGTTGAAGAATAAGCTCGCTCACCCAAAACCGTGGCCTCCCTTGTCGCAGTTAGCTTGTTAGGACCCTTGTTGACTAGCAGAAAAAGTAGAAGGTACAGGTCCAGAGGTAGACGAGCGAGCTTTAAGTGATAATTTTAAAGCCTCAGCCTCAGCAACAATAGTAATTAAAGGAGGTAAAGGATCTTGCACCATTTGAGTAGGTGAAAATTGAGACAACTTATCATTCAAGCCACGACAAAATACAACAACAATCTCCTCATCATTAAGAGGATGACCAAGAAACGCAATTCATCAAGAATGTCCTTAAAACGAGAGTAATAATTCTGAACAGACTGATCATCTTGACAAATTCCATAAAAACGATCACAGATATAAAGGCGACGAGACGATAATTATTATGATATTTAGAGGCTAAAACATACGATACCTGAGCAGCAGTGACTATGCCATCAACTGCTGACATTGTAAAATGAGTCAGAGATGAAAAAAATGGCTTGGACTAGTTGATCTGTCTGAATCTAAGAAACATGAGTAGCGGCAACCTCAGAAGCCTTGTCATCGGGTTCCTCGGAGGCCGAGCTCGCAGGAGCAACGAGACATTTGAATGAACCATCAACATAGCCAATAAACTTAACAGTTTGTAAAACAGAGGTAACCTGAGTACGTCAGTGAGAGTACTAGGAACCATGAAGCTTGATGGTGATGTAGTTGATCAACGATGAAAGCATAATAGTCATCATCGGGAACAAATAGGAATAGATCCAAACACAAAAGAAAAATCAAATCGCACCAAACACACATTAAACTTGTGAATAACAGTGTATGATTAATTTAAATTTTGTTGGAATATGGAGCAACAACAAACAGCAGCAGACTAGAGAGGCGTCAGCGAACGGATCAGCGGCACATAAAGAGCACGACGGCCATGCATGATCGGAAGCTAATGGCGCATGTAATGACGCATGGAGTAGCGATGTCAGGTTTTCGATTGGCGATCACCGGAGACCTGGGAGCAGCGGTGGTGATAGGAAAATGAGGCGGGTGGGCGGTGGCCTGGGATCAGAAAATTCAAGAAGGAATTTTGGAAATTCTTGAGAAAAACTAGAGAATATTTAGAGAAACCTGACTGATACCATGATAGAATGTAAACTCACAAATAATTGTGGTTGTCTGTATTTATACATGTAGTGAGTACAAAGGATATACAAAGTAGAAACGGATATAGAAAGGATATATACAAAACCAATCAGAGGGTATTCCTTTCTTAACAAGATTCTAATTGATTTACATCTCTATTAGTTTCAAATAAAAAGAGCGTCCAAGACATAAAAATGAATAATTATGAGCATCGTGCAGAGATAATGGAATTGAGAAAATTCTTCTCGACGCATGTAGCGAATGCATCTTCATCGTTATTATTATTTTTGAGGAAACTAAGAGGACACATCATTTTTAATTTTGTTTTAATTTTGCAAAAGGGAATTATCGAGTCCTTCTGTTGAAGATGGTCTTTTCATAATCCATGGAAACATTAGGAATCAAATTGCAATTTTAAGACAAAATCCACGGGTCAAAATCAAGGAAATCTGGGTCAAAATCGGATCATAACATATTTTGGTTATTTCACTCACTTATTTAAGGTAAAATATCAGCTTTCCTTTCTTTTCCCTAAACCTTCACTGCAGCTCGAATAAAAATCACCAAATCCCCATATATAGGTCTGCAATCTTCGATTCTTCAAATCCACACCGACTGACGTCGGCGTCGCATATTGCCTGCCACGGTCGGAGATCAAACACTCATTCATGTATCAAAGCATTGAAGAATGAACTCATTTTTGTAAGTTTCATTAAAAACTGAGATTAGATTTTGTTTGCTCTTTGATTATGATTTTGTGTGCGATTTCTGTTTCAAATTGCAATAGAATTCTAATGTTTCATTACTTTGATTGAATCTTAATGTTAAGATGCTCTTTGCCAAAGGAATTGAAGAACGGATTGTCATTGCTTCTAATGTACCTTCTGAAAGTATGAACTCCAACAAATTCGTGTCCTTTTTCGATCCACTATTAGATTCATTAAAATATAAACGTTTTACACTGACAATGAAAGCTTACTACCTTTATGTTGATCAAATATGAAGTTTTTTAGTTCATGAAATATGAAATCTCTAAGATTTAAATCTCAATTCAAATTTCATCAAATTTCATTGTTATGTGATTTAATATCAATGTTCGATGTTTCAACCTAAAGTTTTAACTTTTTAAGAGAAATAAACATCTGAAAAGTGCATTTCATAGTGAGCATGTATCACTATAAACCATCACCATTTAAACCTAAAAATCCAACTTGTCATACCATAAATTAGATTACATCAAAATAACTAAATAGTATCTTTATGCATCCAAAACAAACAAATTTTGGGCATTCTTAATCGACAAACTATTACATAACTTTTCAAATCACATTTTATCAAGAACAAGAAGGTCGAAACTAGGCATGGATCTTACCACTTTTTTCTCAAAATCGTTCAAAAGGTCATCAATATGTTTAAACGTCGCGGGATTATCAACGATATCTTGAAAGCTGGGCAACTACTCTAAATCAGTGGTAGGATCATCTTGAATGGCCACCATTTGTGATTTTGACAAACATTCTGATAATTTAGAAGTAACCACTTCCATATACCTTCATCAGGAGCCTATAAAATATCAACAAATTTTACTACAAATTGACTGAAACAACATAAAAGAAAATTAAAAAAACACCCAACACATTCAGTTTAAGACCTGCAATCTCTTCATCTGTTCAAATCACATTAGAAACATTGAATTGCTGAACCCGATTACCAGCAACAACTTTACCCAACTCACTCAAACTACCAACAAAGGTTGTACCTCTAAACATACCAGGTCGATGTAGTAAAATATACAAAAATTAATAGCAACAACAAAAAAATCGCACATTCGAATTCAAAACACAAAACCTTTCAATCCAAACACAACACCTGTCACTAAATTTGACAAAAAAATGGGGGGAGACAAAAACAAAGATTACGCACCAAGACAAAAAATAATTTAACATACCGTCCACTTAATATCAACATATTAGATTATAAACTTGTAGCCTTTCACAATAGATATCAGATCTTTGACAAATAAACCCCTAAAATTGGGGAAAACAATAAACATGCTAACATCATCATGCAAAAAAACATAAGAAAACGGTTATACTGAAATCTAAAGCATTGCATCCTAATTTGACACCAAAACTCACATTAACAACACAAATTCAACAAAAAAATCACTTTCAACATTAGAAGAACATTCGACATATTTTCCTCTCCCCTTGTTTACTTCACTTCAATAAAACACAAAAAACTTCAGATCTAAAACCAAAAACCTAAAAAATGGAACATCAAATAAAAAATGGAATACAAAAAGGGAAAATTACCTCATACGAATGCAATTAGACGACGAACAAGCAAAAAAGAACGGAAAAAATTGAGGAAAGTGAACGCATAGAGAAGATTAAATGGAAAAGAAGAAAAAATGAGAGAGAAAGAGAAGTTTGGGAGCAATGGAAAGAATCCAGAATGAATTCTGAAAACCTGTGTTCCACTTTTTAGAATATTGCAACTAAACCCTACCTTCTAATTATTCTAATTAAATCTCACATTTTCATATGCATATGAAAATATGGCCTTTCCCAAAACTTTATCATTATTATATTCCTTTTTAGTAGAATGAAAAGAAACAAAAAAGTAGAGGACACATTCAGAGAACGTGTCCTCTGTATTTTATTATTTAAAATATTATGACTCCCTAATATTATGGATTTTTCTTTTAAAAAAAGAGAGGACTCATTCTCTAAATGCTTCCTTTTTTATAAATTTAATATCATACTGTAAAAAAATAGTATCATATGTAAAAAAAATAATATCATAAATTTACCTTTTGTGTTGTATATGGGTCAAATATTAATAAAATTAACATTAATATTATTTTCATAAATAATAATAATAATTCATAATTTATACTATTATTAATATAATAAAAATATATTATTTTCTTATATAAAAATTTTAATTTATTATTGTTTTAGTAAAAATAATAATTATATTACTTTTAAATATAAATATTATTATATGATAAACTATTTTGTAACTGAATTAAACTCATATTTACTATCAAAATTTTAAAAATTACATTATAATGATTATTAGTTTAATAATATTATTAAAATATATTGATGTCATAAATACAACCACCATTCCTCTATATCTAACACGGTTTCTTTGATCATTACTTTTATATTGGCGCACTTTCTATTTTTGGCAAGATTTGTTTAATTTTATTAATTTATTCTATTTTTACTTTCCAAATTTAATTTTATCCCTTTATTTTATACAACTAAATCAAATTTGGGATAGAAGTACTACTGGCATTAAGTTTTTTGGCGAATGGCGAAGAATGGCGGCCAATGAGTAGCGGCAAATTAACAAAGATAATTTTTTTTGATTTGAATCTGTGTTTTTCGATTTCGGGAAGCATAATATTTGGTTCTGTTATAAATTTAATAATTCTCGGTATTTTAGAATATTGTAAAAAATAAAGGAAAGAGAACGCGTTCTTTGAATTCATCCTCTAATTTGTTTTTTATTCTATTAATTTCTCACGTTCAATTTTTAAAAATAAAAATAAAAATAGAGGACACATTTAGAAAATGAGTCTTTCTCATTTGCATCATTTTAATTTCCACCCTAATTATGCCTACCTTCAATTATTTCACTCCATAACAAGAAATCACTCAATGGAATGGGGAGAAATATGACATATATATTTAAATATGTGAATATGTAGTAGAAAAATGAAGAAAATAAAGATACCACACCTCAAGTAAAACATTGGATGAACTGAAACGCAACATTTGGATCTGAAGAATTCAAACAAGGGATGAGATATTCATTTGTTAAAATTATAAGTTAGTCGAGGAGAAGCAGGGACATGACCACCACGTAACTTGTCAAAGGCAATCGATTCCCAAACAAGGTGATAGTTAATGTCGATATGCTTCGTTGGCTTGTGCGCAATCAAATTCCGAGCAAGAAAGATTGTATGGTTGTCACAAAACAGAAGATGCACACTAGAAAGAGAAAAATGGAGATCGTGAAATAGATGAGACACCCAGACAATTTCACCAACAGTGTTAGCCAAAACTTGATACTCATACTCTTAAATGGAACGAGACATGTGTTGGGTTTTGGACTAATGCAGATATAATTTCTAAGTAAATATTTATTGTTAAATGTTTAGGAACATGAAAGGACACACATAATAGAATTTGTTATTGGAGATGTAATGGATTAATGAGATATTTAATCCAGCTAATTGAAATTTTATTTATTTATGGATTATTTGATAATCAAGATAAATATAGACGGAATATTGTAAATGACAAGGATTTACCATTCCTCACAATCAGTAATAATAATGGATGAATAATGTTGATTACAATAATCCATGAATTAGAATTATTAAATTATTAATGCCAAAATTATATTTCTATCAATGTTGATGGATATGAATTCAAATGGAACGTTAATATCAGTGTACGTTACGTTCATTGACATGAGTATGGTATTAAGTCTCCTTTCATTGCCTCCATAAATACACAAAGTTTTATTTTAGACCAACTAACCGTTAGATAGAGTCATTTTATAATTGATGTAACTAATGGGGTGATTTGGTGTTTGGTTTTAATTATTGAAACAAAGTTCCTATAATTTTGAAAACTTTGAAAGTGTATTGAAATGCATAAATAATTATAATTTGACCCTAAAAGTTATTAAAATGAGGTTTTTCATGTTTGGTCTAACCTTTGGTCGGTCTAATAGGAGACTTTCTCTTTTAAATAAGCCTACAGTCAGGTTCACAAAAACAACGAATACTTTAGAAATAGTTCTCTGGGTGTTTTAGGTTAACAAAGCTGGTACTTTAACTGACTGTCCAATAGTCAAATTTGTGTGGATATTTAGAGGTCATACCCATTTTACGAATAAGATCAACATCAACAAGTAAAGTATCACATTGATGATAATCAGGTAATTATATTTATGCATTATATTATATATATATCATATGATTCTAGCTTTTATAGCACTAAGTGAATACAACATAGTGAGTTGTTTCTTGGCAAACTTACAGACAAGATAGCCTCCAAGTGACACATCATAGGCATAAGTCAAACAATGAGTCACAAAACAGCGAACCAAATTAGCATCTAAATTACCCTACACCGCCAAAGAATTTGTAGCTCTGAAAGAGAGACCATAATAACCAGTGCCACAAAAATAATAAAGAATGTGATTCATATCAATAAAATGATTATCATGAGCATCCTGAAGAAACTGAAAAACATAATTAAATGCAAAAGTTGAATCTATACAATTGTTTGTTAAATACTATAGGGCACCAACCAAAAAACAGTATAGAGTCTGATTAGTAAAAGTCCCACTAGTACTTGTGTTAATCTAAGACAATGAGAGAAAATGTGTGGAAACATGAGTAGCATTAGTCATAGCAGATCGTCAAATAATATCACAAGCATACTTCGTTTAACCCGAAAAGAGACTAGTCAAAGTAGGAGACACTTCAAATCCCAGAAAACAGTGCAAGGACTATAAATTCTTAATGGATAAATCATGATAAGTAAAAGCAAGAAATGGAGGAATTGATTCAAAGTTATTGCTAATGAGGATGATGTCATCAACATAGACAAGAAGATAGAGCAAAACAGACTCTTAAGAGAACACAAAAAAAGGAGTTATCAACTTAACTACAAGCGTGCAAACTTAGGAAATGAATCGCTGAAACCAATCAGAAGCAGCCTGCTTAAACCCATACATAGCTTTGTGCAGGCGGAAAAAAATGTTAGGCCAAACAAGATCCTTGTAACCAAATGGTTGACCAATGTAGATTGGATCATCAAGAAAACCTTTTGGGAAGGCATTTTTATATCAAGATAATAAAGAGATCACTTTCACATAGTAGTGATACAAAGAATAGTACGAACACTAGCAGCCGTAATCGGGGAAATAACACTATAATCAAAGTAAAAAACCAAAATCTGAGAAAAACCCTAGGCAATTATATGTACACCAGCGTCATTGAAAACCAATGCGCTATAATCAAAGATAAGATTTACATTGCTTCCATATCACTACCGAATACTAAAAGGTAGACATTGATAAGTCAGAGTTGTCTATAGGGAACAGGGGGTTTAAAGGATATTTACATGTAGTAAAACATGCAAGCATTATCAACTGTGTGCTCTTTACCAAATGAGGGGGGGGGGGGTGATTTTGTTTGAGTAACTAACTAAGAACTACAAGTATAAAAATATAGAGTAAGCAAGCATGGATATCTAATTAAGAGTGTGAGTACGATAATAGAGAGCTTTGTGGGAATTTGCTTCTCATGTTTAGTATTATAATTCAATCATCAATTTCTATTCACATAGTCAAGTGTGTCCTAATCCATGCTCGATCACACAATGTGTTGAGCTTGATTCACTAGGACCTCCCACAAACTGTCAATTGTTGGTTCAGCCCCTCGTCATCTCTCACCTCCTCCGGACATAGCTAGCAGTGCACTTTACACAACCACCTCTATCCCTCACTCCAAGTGTTAATAAACCTAGGTAAATTACACCCAAGATAAGCATGGCTCCCTGGAACCCACTGTGAATACCCATTCTTAGAATGCATAATGTACACCACGGAACATCAATATCTCACCATTACCCTATAAGGGACTCAACCTACCCAGTTTACCACAAACTCGAGATATGACCATTGTAATTACCCTATGACCCCAAAGTGATAAAACATTACCGACCCAATTTCCCACAATTCACCCATCATCTATAGACAAACCCAATTATTCATTAAATCCTAATGTAATTAAAGAACCAACAATCATGCATATTAATAGGTGGGAAGAGACAGAGGGGGGAGGGGGAGAGATACTAAGTTTTCTTTAAACCTAGTCAAATCAATGGCACAAACCGTGCCACACGACACAGATCGGGCCCAAGTTTCTGTCACATATCATGTAGATTTACACCGTCCATCCTCGGGGCCTTAGTCTTAGGCTTGAACATCCGTTTGGAGTACATGGACCGTGAACATTACATGGTGCATTATTTTGGAACTCTTCCTCGAGCTTCTTTCAACTTCTGAGTGCATGTGATGTGTAGTTTTTACATTGTATGTTCCCCGGGACCGTTCCTTGAGCCTTTTGCAACTTTTGAGTGGCATGGTCTATGTTGTTTTCCTTTATTGCCAATATTTTTTCAAAACTTGACCCTTTCTTCTCCTCTCCTCTTCAAACCAAAGAAACCTTATGTCACATCGATAAGTGGTCTCCAATATACTATTACCCTAATGGATGACCTTAAATCTATTACCATTTTTGCGAATGGGCTTCTCTAATGATGGGTTACAATAAGTAAAAAAACATCTAGAATATGACCAATTCATAGAGGCAAAACACACTAGACATTAAATTCTTATAAAATAGACAAATTAGGTGAATAACCACACAAGGTGATTCTACCTCCCGATTTGGTAAAACACCTAATATTCTATCTAACCACCAACAAAGCATGATAAAAATTGGCATAAAGTGTGTAAGGAAATAGAAAATTACCATCTGAAGTCCCCCAAACTTAGACTCTTACTCTTCCTTGAGTAAGAACAAATAAAGCCCTTGAATGGTTTTCTAAGCTCTATTCCCCAAGCACAATCAACACCTTTATTCCTAGAACTACCCTAACCCAGAACATAAAGGTTCACCATCTGATGTGTCCATATTACACCATTATTTTGGGGATCTTTTATACTCATTTTGGTAGGCTTTTGTGCTTTGGATACCTATTTTACCTTGAAATTCTATTACTAGAGTTAAGAGCGACTTTATCGCTTTTGTCACTTGTAATAAGAATTCCGTGACACGAGGTAATTGTTGAAGATTTGACAACCTTGAAGACTCCATTTTGAAGACTATGAAGACTTTTGAAGACCTGAAAGAAGGAAAAGAAAACAACTACATGAAGCCTGAAGAGAAGAAGTCACTTGAGAGCATAGTACTCTGGCCGTCGCGAGTCACGATGCCTGTGTCGCAAATCGTGACGGCCGTCTGCCCATACTTACTTTTTGGAATTTTTGTACTATAAATACTCATCACTTTTCTCTTTCTTCCAAAACTTTTCTCTCCCGATTTCAGCTGCAAAAAACCCTAAATTTCTTCCATTTTATACCTTAGTTTCTTCTTGAATTCATGTTTGATTTTCTTTTGTTTATTAGTATGAACTCTAGTAGCTAAACATAACCTTGGGAGCAGTTTATTAGGCTTCCAAGCCCATGTCTTAAGATCTATTTATAAGATATTTAATGCTTTGCTATTGTGCATTTATTGTCTTGAAATGGGTTGTTGAATTCATTTATGATATTGGAAGTTTGATTATATGAA
>JAULKM010033923.1:0-13527 GCA_032355605.1 Rubia tinctorum
TAAACAAAGAGAGAAATGAAGAAGAGAAATGGAGTTCTAGGGTTTAAAAGAGAGGAAATTCGGCCAAGAAGAAGATTGGATGAAGATAGGATTGAAAAGATATTTATAGTACAAGTTGAGGAGAAGATAAGGCCAAGTGGATGCTGAGTGCGCGGCCGCGCGGTGACACGGGGTCCTCGAACCGAAGATGCGCGGAACTCGGGAAGACCGCGCGGAAGATGCGCGCTAGATGTGCGCTACCCACGCACTAGCCATGCGGGCGAGACCATGCGCTCGGACGGATGGCCGATGACCCGGGCGCTACGCACGGGAGGCGAGACCGAGCACTCGCGGATGATGCAGGGATGCGCGCGCTGGTGCTGAGCGGCCGCGCGGAAGCCGCGCGGTGAGATCGAGAGATTGCGCGGAGTGCTCGGGCACTGAGGTGCCTAGCCACGCGAAGATGGAGACCGAGGTATGGGAGCGGTGGCGCGCGGGTGTGCGCTGGTGCGCGGCAAGACCGAGACTGGCGCGTGGTGAAGGAGCTGGCTGCGCGGGGCGCGTGCGCTGGGGCACTCGGCCGAGCGCTTGCGCGCGGTTGATGCACGGGCACGCTCAGGACTTCCCCGCGCGTTCTTGTGGCCGAGGGGTGTTTTCCTTTGGCGTTTTGGGCATGCGGCCGTGCGGTTAAGCGCCCGGGCCACGCGCTCGGTTGTTCTTCACCCGGCCGATCTTCGGTTGGTCACCTCGGTTGAACCATTGATCCGATTCGTGACTTCTTGTAGTCAATTTCGTAGTGCTCGAGAAGACGAATCCAATGGTGCAATATTTGAAGGCTGGTTCTTGTCAGATAATTCTCAGAACTCGGTACACACTTCCGGATCACAATTTCTCCGTTTCTTTGTCTTCTACCACGTTTTGCCTCGTGGCCTTCAATCTTCTACCATCCTAGAGAATGGCCTTCAATACAGTATTCCAATATGCTTACGAGCAATATTCAAATTAAGCTTACAAACAGGAATCTATATGCTCGTAAGGCCAAAAATCCATTAGACTCAACTAGGTTGCAAAATGAAGGATTTAGGTACAAAAACCAAAAACGGTCATCTAAACCCCTTATGATATAAACCTACCTAAATCTAGAAATCTTGCCACAGAAACATAACAAAAGAGATGTTAAATGGTTCGTAAAACACATGCATTTGACGTCTCATCATTCCTTTTCTATGTAAGTTTGTGTACATATAGCTTACCTATATTTAATTGTCACTGCTCTATGAATTCATAACATATGGGATGAGGGATGTTAAGAGTGATAATTCTAAGAAGAATGAATAACCTCATCGGAAGAGTTACGGGGGCTATGATTTGACGGCTCTCGAATTCAAAAAAGAACGTTTCGAGAAGGATGTCCAACTTGCAATTGAGGCTTCAATGATGGAGGAGGAAGAAATATCATCGGTCAAACCGATTGGTGTAGAGAAGATCAAGAGGTGTGATCTACTCCTAAGGAGCCGTCAAAACAAAGATGGTAGATTAACTAAACCTTCGGAAATTGTACTTGACTTGATTACTTAATTTTGATTTCATTCTTTCTCTATGATTCATCAATTTTTCGTCGTTCTTGTTTTAATCACCACCCGTATGTAGGTTTAATTGAAACAAGATCAAATAGATGGGAACTTTGTTCCGTCAGGTAAAATTGACATCCTTACAGATGCTACGGGTAAATTAGATCACCCAGGCCTACTAGGTAGGTCGGTTCCTTCTTAACACAAAAATATGCATTTAAAATTTTGCCCTCTTACAATGGGGAAAAACCATCTAGGATGCACATTTTGCAAAAAGAAGAAGTTATACTAGACAAGCACTTAAAGGAATAAGACCTTTTGATAAGGAAGTTAATCCAACACACCAGACTACCTGTCCTAGAAAGTTTGAAACCACTAGGGGTTAAAACCACTCCCCAGGAAAGGATGAGGTCGTTGACGTGCCAAGACTTATAACACATGTGGAAGAAGACAACAACTTAAACAAGGCGATCACGTCATCACCTAAAAAGGTACTTTCATTTTTTTTACAAACGAAATAAATACATATTTTTCTAGGGTTCTAATTTAAAATATATTTTTAATACCTTATATTCATCAATTTCACGTGAGCTATACATTGATCAAGGTGGGAAAGATATGCCTCTCCACGTCGCTGATGGTGTTATGTACTGTGCGATGCGTCATCCTCAAGACAAACCAATTGCGGATGGTACATCTTGAGTTTCGTTGAAAAAAATGGTGGTGCTCAATGTTGCATTGCCAATTGCAAATGGACACTATAAGAATGCGGGTCAAGCAAGAGGATTGTTTATCCTTTAGCCCCGTTGCCTAATTTTTTTGACCTATCAACGGATAATCATTTAAAGAAGGCGCCCCTAAAGACACCAAAATCGGTTAAAGAAACACTGAAGAAGGACAGAGCTCCATTTACCAGGGCGCAAATGAATAAGTATTCCCCGCAATTCGTCAAGGTATTTTTCGATTGGTTTTCCGCCCGCCCACGTAACTAAACATACCTATTTTCTAGAAAATGAATGTGTTTTTGGTGCAAAGTGAGATACCATCTCCTCAAGGAATGACTTCGAAGACCTTTGGAGGTGTGAGCAAGTAAACCAAACCATAATGTCCCTCTACATATTGTGAGTATATTTTTCATGCATTTGAATTAATATTTGAGGTAGCAATAAGTATTATATGGTATTAATGTTGTCAATTTTGCTACGGAGGTACATGTATTACTTTGTGTGTCAAAATGCAAAGGGTTGGGTGGCCTTTTTGTGCCCCGTGATAACTCAAGAAATTGGATTCACATTTGAGGAATGGATTACCTACATCTACCAGAGGCTAGGACAGAAAGATAAAAAACTATTCATAGCACCATACATTGAGCGATGGTGGTTATATACTCATTTTAATTAATGAACTTAATAGAATCAAATGTTTTCATAGAAAATTTTCTTGCAGGGACCATTGGAGATTAATTATTATAGTCCCAAAGAAGAAGCGTGTTTTTGGATGGATCCGTTGCATTCCCAACCATCAGAAACGTTCATAAAAATTTTGAGGGTCTTAATCAATGACGCAGCAAAGTCAAGTAATACGATTTTGGACTTAGTTGAAATCAAGGTTTTTTTTCATTGTCATTCATTAGTATTCCATATTTTCATGATTTATGCCTACTTACAATGCTTTTGATCTATACAAAAAAAGCACAAACTTGGAAATGAGGGTATTACGTAATGTTATACTCCCCGAGTCCATTAGACAAGTGTGAGTGGATTACCTAAGAAATCAAAAAATAAGTTTTGTGCCCCATTTGTTGTCTATTATTAGAATTTTTGTGGCCCTAATTGTCATTTTATCATACTCACAGATTTTTCAGGTCAACAACAAGCCATATTCACAAGATAATATCAATGTGGCAAGAAATTTATTGGCTAGGTATTTAGTTAATGCACGATCCGTATAAATTTGAAGTCCAACTGTGGTTTAGATTTGTGAGTTATCTAATTTGTAGTGTACATGTATGAATGACGCATAATGTGTGAAACCGAATTTCCTAGAAGTCTATTCCTATCTATACACTGTTCTTATGTTAGCATAGTCTATAGAATTTTTTTAGTTGGCTTGAATTTGGATGACATATGTTTTGGGGAATAGAATTTGATAGATTTATATTCCTATCTATAGAATGGAGATTCATTAGAGTATTCTATCCATCTTTCTTTGAATTGGAGCTCTTATATCAGTCTTTTCTATAGTCCAATTTAATATATTGGTTTTTTCATCTTGACATCATTGCCCGAAAGTGTTTCGATTTAAGAACATTAGCTCGGCTTACACTACTTTATCATAGAGCCAATTTAACTGTTCCAGACTCGGAACTGAAGGTCCGAATAGGTCCTTGACGCTATTAATTTTTATGCATTTTCTACATCAAAATACACTGGCAGGCCGGAAAGTATATCCGCTGAAGAAACTAAATACGAAGCCCGAAAATGAATTCCAAAATGGGAGTTGCAATTACGTTACGAGATAGGAACCCTATTGTCACATTGATGACCATCATTTAATTCCGAATTCAAAACACATGTTTCGATTTTAGAACACTTAGTAAGTTGTTATTCATGCACGTTCAAAGGTAGAAAATAGCCTCTTTCAAAAATTTCATTTTAAAAGAAGTTCCTCAATGTCACTTTGATCGATGACGATCAAAGTCACCACCAGAGAAGTCACCTAAATAGTAACTTTTCTGGGCTAATAAAACTGCTTTTAATGACCTATTTTCTACTAGTGTTGTGCACCTCCGCCGTTCAACGTGAAGGCTCGCGTGCCTCCACCGCTGTTCTTTTTTCGTTTGGGATTTAGGCGCTGTTCTTTTGGCATCCGAAGCTATTCTTTTTACGTTTATATGGGTGTGGTAATGATTTTTTCTATTTTGGGTTTCCTCGCTGCCACGAACCAATCACTTTTCAGAAGATATTTTTTTGGAAGAAAAGAAAGAGTTTCCTAGTTCAAATACTGTTTTTGATCTTATTAAAGGTGGGTTATTTGAATTACTTTTGATCAAAATCGATTAAACAAAGTTCTAAAGTGCCATCTTTGGTATGATAAAACCACCTTTAAAGGACCTTTTTTCCACTAGTAAATGGAATTTGGTAATATGCAATGCAATGAAAGACCTTTTATAAATTGGAAAAATCATATTTTAAGACATTTTTAAAAAACTATAATTTCCTTTTAAAACTATAGTTTCAAAATCATTTCAAATGATTTAGTTTGGAAAGAGTAGAGACCCTCACAAAGTTAACATTGACATAATAGGTTAATAAAACACCTCATCAGTAAACAGTGCAGTGAAACACAATTATAAAAATGATTAAGTCATTAGAATGGAATTTAGTAATAGATATGCAATGCAATAAATGAGCTTTCATAAACGGGAAAATGATAATTTTAAAAAAATTAAAAATATATTTTCCTTTTAACACTACTGCAGAACAGGGTCAATAGCACGAGTATTTTTTTACAATTGCAGTGGTAAAATCTCCCCCCAAAATAGCAGTGCGTAAGTATAGCGTTGTACTTGGTCGTTACAAAGGTATCAGTATAAGAATACCGGTGTATATATTATTATGCATCGGTATATTGCACTGGTGCCAGGAATTTGAAAACAATGTTTACAATAAGGAACTGCAAAATTCTATACCGGTGTAGACAGTAATTACCAGTGTAGCTATGTTTCAAATGTTGGGGGCACAACCACAATTCAACTGGTACGGTTAAGAATATCGATGTATATTACTTTTGTATATTTGCAGCGGTATTGAGATGAGTACCGATATATAGTTGTAAAATACACTTGCACTGGTATAATGAAGAATAAAGCTACACCGATATATTACAATTGCATCAGCTTTTTTTAGCACTGGTAATTTTTTTAAATTTCCGGTTCTTTTTGAATTTGAGGTTACATCGGTATTAAAATATTCAATTTACGGTGCATATTTTTTTACATCGGTATTGTGGAATTCTACCGTGTAACTATATATTTTTTTTGCAACGACCTATTTGTTTCTTGGTGGGCCCTCCCGGATCATATCCTGGGCCTTTACACCCAGAAAAAGTGAATCGAGACTACTATAAATTTAACCCAACAAATTGTAAGTAACTCCAAATGTATGAAAGTATTGATCGCGGAAGTCACGAATTAATCCTAATGTTTACGAACCCTACATGCACATAAATCTAAAAAACCACACAATTTGTCTAAGAATTGGACCTTAAACTGACCACACAAACTCAATATTTTTAAGCACGGAAATTCAATAGTCAACCTATAATTTTGTTCTTGTCATCCAACAGTTGCAACGAAATATTTGCCTATTGCTGGTACTCATTTATCCACGCCCCGCATCATCTCTCCGCCACAGCTTGAATTTCTTAAATATGGTATGGACCTTGGTGGTATTCATTTTACAGTTGTAATGTTAGTGTACAATGTTTTCTGTAATATTTACAATTATAATGTTAGTAATCAAGAATTAGTACATTTGTTCCAAGTGATTTTTACCTCAAGGATATTGTTTGACGTTGCGTGAAGAATCAATTTTTCCATGAACAACATGATGGAGAAGCCACATTGCCACGAACCAAGTTGAGTTCGGTACTGCATAGAAATGGCACAATTCGTCACAATATTTTTAGTTATCAAATGATGTTTTAGAAATTGATTTGTAGGATTTAATGACTTGCCTTTATGTTCTTGATACTCCAAGTGTAGTCAGGACTTGGTTCCATTGTCCTCTTCTCCCTTTGGTACGTGCAAGAAAGCTTGTCATGAAAGTAAATTGTAATGTCATGTTCTTCAAAGAAATTACAGTAATATATTATCAAATCTATTGATTGTAATACCTAGAAATGACCCTATTCTCGATCACGTTGGTTGGTTTGATACCCCCTGTTAGTGTGTCTAGTGTAAATATCTCATCCGTACTCAGATGGACAATGACGAGGTAACAATGATCGCTATAGGAAAATATAAAAATATGCAATGAAATGGAAGAGGTTTGAAACGTAATTGGTAAACCAAGGTAAAACCCTTACATTCTGAGGAAGGGCACAATGTAGAACTAACCGTCTGTTATAGCCATTCTATTACAGATATTGTTGAAATGTTGTTCGACCTACTTGTTGATGATGGTCAAGTTTTTGGTTCTTTAAGGATAGAATTGGATGCGGCCGACATTTGATTCGTACACTTTCTCCTAGAGGTCCCTATTACAGTAAGGACAATTAACTCATTCAATCCTAATTGATTAAAAATACTAGTAAACATTTAATGTCTAGATCTAACCCCATCTACACATCCATATGTGCATTATCGATCTAAGTCATCGAGTTGCAGTTTTCGAGCATGTTTCCAAACTCGACCAGTATATCTACGACCACTACATTCCTCCAATTGACTACAAGGTAGATGGACGAAAAAATGGGAATAACATGCAGTCATTATTCTTTATCATTTCCATGACAGCTGCATTACAATTGATGATGAATATCTCCATCAGCAAGAAATCCTACAAGTTTCACCTATTGTGAATGTGGGGACAAACAAGTAATAATAAATGCATTTACGAGTCAGTGATATTTCTAAAGTTAGGGCTTGAAAATAAATTGGGTGTGGTAAAGTAAGCACCTGTTTTGTGGCTTCTGGCCGAATTTCACTCTTGATGACGGCCTGAAATTAGTGCTCGAGTGGGATCACTTGCAGGAAGATGTACCTGCCATACCCTGTTCCAAAATTTCATTATTAATATTTTTGGACAGTGGCACATGTGATTCTATTTTTTATGAAAATGATATTGAAAGTGTGACAATAATTTACCTCATCGTTGGTGAGAATCTGAATCTTTGCATCGTTGTCGCCAATTCATTGTAGTCATCTTCAAGATCTTTCTCACTACATTGCTCATCTCCCTTTCCTATCAAAGATATGAGCCAATCGACCATGCTATCCAGTGCCTCTTCAACGTTGTCGAATTGGTGGTCTGCTGAGGGCAATTCCTCCTCATCCATCTATTTATACTTCTGTTATGGTTTGACCTTCGATTTGTTAAGTCCACTGTCTACCTCATGTATGTATTTTTTTGCCACCTTTGTCTTCAAGTTCCTATGTTGGTCTATTGCCTTCTTGTGCACATATTTCTTCAACATTTACAATTAAAATTCGACCAATGTGTTCTCAATATTGAAGCATGCCTGTAATGAAAGATATTCATAGGGAAACTTTAATCATGTGTTTATAATGGAAGAAATAAAGATGGAGAGCATAAAAAATTAATCAAACAACTTACTAATACATTCTTCCACAACTCTTCCTTTATATCATTGGGGACATCGCCCCACTGTTTCCATAACCCAAGTTTGATGTGGCACCGGAATGTGTAATTCCCATAGGCTGTCTATGCCATCCAATTTTTCGTGCAAACCACCTCTTTCTTGTGGAATCGGAAAACAATAGGAATGAAACTTCTCTCCCTCGCAAGCATGGTGGACTGAGAAGTCGTTGTTCCACACTGCCTACACCAACTTTTTATATCGAACTTGTCAAATCTCTCACCATGTTTACCTCCGACCTTGGACAAGTAGTTATCCTCTTTATTTATTTTCCTCCTCTTTCGGGATCCCGTCGCATCTCCCTTGGAACTTTGGGGTTCATCCTCTAACCCATCGCCTTCATTTCCCTCAACATCATCTTCCTTTATTGGTTAATGTTGCGGTACTCCTCATCTTCAAACTTGATTTTCAATGCAATCCTTTTGGTTTGTGGTTCTTTCTCTCCTACGTCTTCCTCATGTGGGTAACATCTTAATTTGTGGTGCTTGTCGCTTCCTCTTCGTGGTTAGTTTTCCACATTTTGGCTGCATCTACTAGATGTAAAGTCATACAACCGTTCCAAAAACTAAAGTCAAATATATAACATAATATGAGCCATACTTGTGTGAGCTACTTATATAACATAAATGGGATACATGCTCACTCACAAAATGAAAAAAAGTTAACTCACATAACCATTCCAAAAAGTAAAACAATCCAAAAACTTTACTTACACAAAAATTCCAAGAAGTCATACAACCATTCCTAAATGTTCACTCACGCAATCCCTTCCACACAAACAAACACCCTATATACAACACATAGAGGGCCATAGAACGGCCCCGATCTACAACACCATCGACGTAGTTGAACACTTCTTAGCCAAATTAAAGGAAACAAATAATACCATAAAAAATTTCCCCAATCATCCCGTTTCACAAATGAAATAAAAGAATACCATACTACATCATCTTTCATCAAACATGGTTTTTGTAATTTAAAATTTTTTTTATAAAAAAGGCTTCCCTCATTATGGTATTTTGTCAAACATGTGTTGAGCATAAAAATATTATTGTTTCCTATTCATAATTTCATATTTCATACCACTGTGAACTATACCAAGTTAATTTACCTTGTGAGATGCTGCAAATTTGGTGAAGTTTGTGCACTTGAATCCGAAAAGTTTCACTCCACAAGAAAGGGTGTACTGTAGGATGAACTGTGGTGGAAAATGGTATACTTTTCAACCTTTTATAGTTTGTGCTCGCAGTTGTTTCAGGTCAATTTTGTGGAAATTCAGTTCAACCCAAGAGCAATGTCAAAAAATATTTTCTAAGCAACAGGCACCGGTAGGAACACCGGTGCTATTGAGATAAATACCATTGTAAACAATTTCTCTCATTTATTTTGATTGAAAAATTAAATTTCAAATTTTTTCCTCCAAGAAAATTGATTATTTGCACAGGTGTATGTTCAATAATATCGGTGTATATATGTTATGCGTGCTTATCAATAATTATTTGATTCTCACATTTACATCCCCCTTTTTAATGCGTTCTTATCAATAATTATTTGATTCTCACATATCTTGACTTTAATAGACATTCACTTAAGGGTTCCTAATTATTTTTAAGAAATCCCTATCGCAAAAACATTAAATTTGTATGTATTCATATACTTTGTAAAAATTGCATTATGACCCCAACCGTTTACATTCAACCCCTCGACCACATTCAATGGTTCCGAATATGAATTTATAATATACCACAATCTTTAAGTTTACTAATTGGAACGTCACGGTTGTTACGAACGTAGAACTTTTTGATCCACGTTTCTTGCAATTAGGTCCTCCAACTTTTATTTGCTTCACCGATAGTTTCTGCAACTAAAAAAATACTATATTTAATATTCTATATTTAATTTTGAATTATGTAATATTTGTGCTCCAGGGGTCAATTCTCCAAAAGCGCTAGTACATGTTCTAAAGTAAACGATAATGGCTTTCTTTAAAAAGATAGTATGGAAACCGAAGATGTTTGGACATTACTTTAGGCCCATTAATTTCCTCACAGGTCAAATTTGGAATTACATCTAGGTGGTTTGGAGAGGCATCTTGTTCAAGTAGATTCGTATTTTGAGCTCTGAGTAAACTTTTTTACTTTTTGCAGTTTAGTCCCTCCAAGAATCTTGGAATCGTCGAAATTAAAAATTGGTGGCACAAAATTGCAATTCAATACAATACGATAATTACCATGCCTTTCTACCCCCATAGTGTGTACGGAATGTGGACAAAAATCAACATTGATTGTGAGCCCAAGTTTACCAAGAATTGTATTATGACCCCAAAATTTATTTGGCCGATCTCTATACCATTGAATCGGACGAAAACAATTCCCAAGTTGTGTCGTATAAAAAAGATTTGATATATGATGATGACCTGTCTTGAAGTGCTGCTATATGTTTTAGAGATAATTTTGTGTTTGTAATTTAAATTTTCCCCTTCAAAGCCTAACATTTCACATTTTTTAGGTTACATAATAAATAACAAGTATTACAATTAAATAATTCAATTGTAATCATCGACAAAGTTAACTTCTTAAAAGTTCGTCAGTTTAACACAGTTAAAATTAATCAAAATACTAGAGTGGTACGGAAATCAAGGTTTTACGGACTAAGTCATCACTTTTACATATAGTAACTAGAAAATGGCTCCACATGGTCATCCTCCGCTGCTCCATCCCCATAACTTGTACTTGTACCCACATCCATGTCCTACATATTGAAATTGCGGTTCGTTGGAAATTCTTCAATGGCTACGACAACATTAGAAAATTGATAGCTAAAAAGGGCATCACTGCAATAACAGAATGTTTGTCTCTCTTACTAGCCTGCCACATAGATTCAGATTCAATGTATACACCACTTTTCTATGCCGTGCTCTTCTCATCCTTCTCCGTTGTATAAAAACTGATGTCGTTGATGTCAAAGCCTTGGTATAGTCCGATAGTGTAGTTCGGTTATCTTGAAAATGCTTGTAGCTTGTTGGGCATCCCTTCCACATTGCAGCACTTGTAAAACCAGCTAACGAAGCTTAAAGAATTCTCTACTTATATTATGTTCGAAGGCCAATCTGGATGAATCTCTTACAACATAAAAACATGCTCTTGAACATATATTGTGGTCTAGCTACTATTATGTAAAACACACAGGTGAGCAGTTATAAACTTAGCGTTCAAGGGTGTATCAAGTGTATCCTTAAACCAAGGGGTCCCATTACGCCTGTCGTAGTGTGTTCCACCGGGGACACCAACCGCTCTTTTTCCAACCATGTTTGAAGTACAGTACTCGATGATCTCCTCGGTGACATACCTCTGAACAATTGATGTATCACGCGGCTTTTATAATGAATATAGCCCTTGAAAATTTCCACGTGATGCTCGAACGGGTACATCAAACGCATCCCAACTGGTCTGGAAATACGAATCTTCCTAAACAACTGTATCACAAGGTGGGCCATAATGTCAAAGAATGACGGGGGAAAGAACTTCTCCATATGACAGAAAACTACAACAGCCTCCCGCTCCAGTTCATCCCGTTGTTGCCTTCTCATATTCTTCTTGCATATCGAGTTGAAGAAGAAACAAGGGCACATAATGTTAAATATAACTTTATCTTCCAAACATCCTCGGATCTCAACCGGCAAGAGTTGTTGCATATGAACATGACAATCGTGCGATTTCAATGCAATAAGACGCAAATAATCATTCACAAAGCCACAAACATTAGAAGAGTTTCAAGGTGGTACCTTCATGCCTCGAATCTCTCACACACTAACCTCCTCTAAACAACTAACAGATTTTATGGAGCGGAGGTCAGGTACGTTCACTTCCCCCAAACCTCTAGTGACAGATCTAATTGAATGCCCAACTGTACCAAATCTCTCCTCGCATTTTAGCTATCCTTGGTCTTCTCGGGGATGTTCTCATAAACATTCTTCTCAATATGCATGAAATCCAAACAATGTCGAACCTGAAGATTCTCCTAGTACGATAATCAAAGAAAATCGATTGTTTCTTCCACGGCTCCTCTATAGCCACACCAACCTTTGATAACTTCTTACTAAGAACGACATTCAATTTATTTAAATTTTTCCGAATAACCACACCAGTCAGCGATTTAGGTTGCTTTCTCCTCTCCTTGCCACCGACAAATGCCACTGTGTTATCACGTAACTTGTGCTCCAGTAGGAGGAATTTTTGGTGACCCAACTATACTGTCTTTCAATCATTTTTCAACTGATGGTATTCAGTCTCATCCTCACAAATAGGATAAGCCTTGTGGCCCTTGACAACATAACCGGAAAGGTTTTCATATGCGAGGAAATCATTTGTGGTACAAAAAAAGTATTGTCTTCAAGGTAAACTCCTTGCCTAGAAAATTATCAAAAATTAAAGTTCCGTCGGACCATAGCACTTTCAAATCTTCTATCAAAGGGGTAAGATAGCTGTCAATGTCATTTTTGGGCTGTTTGGGCCATGAAATCATAATAGGCATCAGGACATATTTCCTTTGCATGTTCATACCATTGGTACACAAAGCCATTCTCAAATTTCTAGGTTAAGAAAAAAATTCGGATACATCTTATCAAAATTCTTCCACTGGTCTCCATCAGCAGGATGACGAATTATGTCATCGTCTTTACAACCTCCCCTATCCACGTACCATGTCAAGTTCTTTGCATCTTTAGCATTATTAAACAACCTTTTCAGCCTGGGAATAATTAGAAGGTACATAATACATTTGGCCGGCACCCACCTCCTCACCGACACAATAAGCTGTCCACTGACGGCCACATTTCTCCTTTTTTTATAACGAGAAACAATACATACAGGACAAGCAATCTTTTCCTTTAACTCCGCCTTATATAAGACACAATCGTTTGGACAAGCGTGTGTCTTTTCATACTCCATTCCCATCAGACACAAAATTCTCTCAGTATCATAAAGGTTGTCTGGTATACCATTACCGGACGAAAGCTTCTCATTGAGAAAGTTAAGATATTTATTCAGGCTAGTATCGTTGTATGAACAAACACCGTGGTTTTCTTCTTGCAACCGGAATACAATAGCCTATCCTTCTCACCTAGAAAGTTAGCCAAAACCTCAGGCCTCTCTCTGAATTCATCAACTACCTCCTCGCACATGTCATCCAATTTTTGCATCTCTAAAACACTCTCCCTCACTACTAACTACAACCTCTGGGATGATTTTTCCCCATGAAACGTCCACACCACATAATCTTTTGCAAACCCTCTTTATGGAGATCAGGGTACGACTACCACCATAAATAAAGACATTCCACGTCTAGATAAAACACTCAAGGGTTATGTTCGTGATCCTCTAAGCAACATGATTGGTCCTATGACAAGGTCAAGATTGAAGCTTAGAGATGCTGCATTGAATGATTTTATTGATCACCTTTATAATGAAGAACTAAGAAGAAGTCGGCAAGTTCTTGGATTACTTATCCAAGGTTGTCGTTTAATTGAAGACATTATGAAGAACACTATACTCTTTTTCCCATTGGGTTTTTTAATGAGGTAGTGTGATCATTGTAA
>JAULKM010033933.1:0-13527 GCA_032355605.1 Rubia tinctorum
CCCCGAGTGCTAGTTTATATAGTTTATTCTCGTGATCAAGTGCATGCTAGTAGTTTTAGTTATAACCCCCTAGCTCCAATGCTTGTGTTACCAACATTGATTATTCCTAACACATTGTCGGATTGATGACCCAATCACGATTGTGCATAGTTAATTATTAGATTCCTAACATCTCTGTGGATGACCCCCGGTACTTTCCACTATCTTCCAATCTTGGTAGTGTAGTAATAGGAACGGAAGCAACATTATAAATATCTATCTTTAACCCACGGTCATATCTCAACTTAGTAGATCTCCCATGATTTATTAGCGACGCTAGGAGGGAGCGGGTAATATTTTGGCACTGTAGCCGGGGATGTTAGTTTCAAGTTCTAGTAGTTAACTTTCATAACGTGTTAGTTGAGTAGTTAGTGTTGTTTTTGTTTTTTGTTGGTTTTTGCTGTCAAGCTTTCTTGCTAGTATCTGATTACTTCTAACCCTTTTTGCTTGTATTGTTTTTAGTAGGCTAATGTTTTATTCTCGGTTTATAGTATTACATTATCCAGCGGAATACACAGGTGGTAGGCGACGACAGAGGGGGAGGTCAACACTGGAAGTTCTACAAGAACCAATTTTGGTAGTTGTAAAGAGCAAAAAAATGGTGGAGGATAACCGCACTTTGAGGGTGTTGATGGATCTCAACTTGGAGAATCAACCTCTTTGCATAGTCTTCCCACTCTTTCCACCCAATGTCACTTGTGAGCTCAAGAGCGGCATGATCCAGTGTTTGCCCACTTTCTATGGAATGGTCGGTGAAGATCCAAACAAGCACTTATAAAGTTTCATATAGTTTGTACCAATATGAAGCTGCCGGGAGTCTCGGAGGAGACTACAATTTGAGGTCGTTCCCCTTCTCACTTCGGGATGTGGCTAAAGATTGGTTGTATTACCTTCCACCCGGTTGCATTACCTCCTGGATGGACATAAAGCGTAGTATCCTCGAGAAATACTTCCCAGCTTCAAAGTCTGCGGGGTTGAAGAAGCAGGTCCCCAATATCTCTCAATTCGCTAACGAATCCCTCTATGAGTATTGGGAATGGTTCAAGAATTTATCGGCAAGCTATCCATATCATCCATTCAAGGAGGGGGACCTAGTCTACTATTTATTCGCAGGGTTGTGCGATGATGACATGCGTATGGTGAACATCGCTTGCAACGGTTCAGTCGCCAACAAGAGCCCAAAGGAAGCATTAACACTCTTCGAAGAGATAGAAAATGGTACAAGGCAGTTTGGTACAAGATCAAGGGTGAAAACCATTAACAAAGCATCCAATTCTCCCAAGTTATAGGAGTAAGTCCAAGCTCTTGCTTCCATGATGAAAGAATTCTTTAAAGGAAGGGTTCAAAAAGAGAAAGTGTGCGAAATTTGCAGCCTTGATCATCACACTGATGTTTGCCCACAAGTGGCGGAATATTTGGAGGAAGTTAAGGTGTTGGATTTCAAAAATGGAGAAAATAGGACAAAGTTCGGTATGGGGCAAAACAAGGGTTCCAGGGGAACCAAGGAGGTGGAAGGCAAGCCCCCCTATGCGAACACCTTCAATCCAAGGTGCTGCGATCACCCCAACTTTTGTTGGCACGAGGAGAACCAAGTGCAAGGGTACAATCGAGGCGGACAAGCTCTATCTCAACTATATCCGAGGAAAGAAGGGCTTTCCAACAATAATTCCTCACTCTACAAGTTGGATTGAGAAGAAATCCTTAAAGCAATCTCTTAATTAGCTAAGAAGTAAGATGTTTTCGCGGAGCGCACAAGGTGAGAGATTGAAGATCTCGAGACAAGGGCATTTTCAAGCATAAAAAATCTTGAGATTGAAGTTGGACAACTTGCTACCTCGGTGAGCCAACTTAAAGCCAAAGAGTCCGGCAAGTTTCCTTCCCAACTAGAAATCAATCTGAGGAATGTGAGCGCTTTGAAACTAAACAGCAGGAAAGAGGTGCGCGAGCCTGAGAAGGAAATGTTACAAGAGGACGACTTGATCGTGCACAGTAAAAAAAACAACTTGGAGGAGAAAGAATTGGTTGTGGAGAAGGAACCCGACAAGGAACCTCCAATACCCGAGGTGAGGGCGAATCTTCCGCCATCTTTTCCTAGTTCACTTAGAGGAAGGCCAAAGGTAGCAACCAATGATGAGAACATCCATAAAATCTTCATGATGGTTGAGGTTAGTGTTCCACTCTTGGGCTTGATTGAGCATATTCCTTTTTTTGCTAAATTCTTGAAGTTGCATGCACTAAAAAGAGGAACAAACCACTTAGGAAGTTAGGAAAATTTAAAGTAGGGGGAGGCTACTCTAAATCATAGAAATTTGCCCAAGAAATGTGATGACCCCGACATGTTTTCAATTCATATTTATTTAGGTGATAAATTGATGAAGAATGCTATGATTAATCTAGGATCCTCTATTAATGTCATCCCTTCTTGCTTTTATGAGAACATATAAATAGGTGAACTTAGAGAAACTAGGGTAATTGTTCAAATGGTCGATCATTCCCAACCTAGTCCCCGGGGTCTAATAAAGAATGTGATAGTTCAAGTTGGCAACTTGGTGTTTCTGGTGGAGTTTTATGTCCTTGATGTTACGTACAATGGCATAGCACCCTCAATTTTATTGTGGAGACCTTTTCTTAAAACATCAAGGAATAAGATTGATGTTCATTTGGGAACACTAACCTTAGAGCATGATAGGGATAGGGTAGGTTTTGAGATTTACAAATATAAGAATGATTCACCTAATCCCTCTCTTGTGTGCAAAGGCATACCTTATGTGAAGAGCTTGCTCAACATGAGAAATCTTGCATGATTGAAAATGTTAAGAGCCTAAATGAGATTCTTGAAGATGAGGAGGTGTTACCCGACATAGAAACCTTGCATGCTCTATCTTGTATGAATGAACTTTGTAATGATACACTTGTTGATGAACATGTATCTTCTAGTATTATTAAAGATGTTTGCCTCCAATATTTCACACTAACTTGCAGCAGAAAAAGAAGCGGGTTAAGGAATTAACCACTCCTAAACCCTTTCCTATTCCCAAAATCAACAAGAATGTATATATGATTAAGAAAGATGAACATGTTTGGTATGTTTTGCCAAAGGTAATATGGAGACCCGTCCACAAGGACGTGGTTGTTGGTGGTGTCAAGGATGATGATTATGGTGACCCATCAAACCGTTCTTGTTAGTTTTAAAAAAATGCATGAAATAATAAGTCGTGAGGACGACAATAAAAATAAGGTGCTTTATGTTAGTGGTTTTTAAAAAAATCTTGTGAAATTTTGGGAGTGTATTATTTTTTGGTGGTGTTTTTTAAGTCATCAATTTTGTTTGGAACAATACTACTCTTGGTTTTTAGTGTTTTTGGATGCAGGTATGTCATGAAAAAGTTGGAAGGGAGCAAGGCAAAAGGTATTATGCCAGGCAGCCCAACAAAGACCGTGCCAAGAAACACGAGTCGTGCCAAGCAACACAAGCAGTGCCAAAGCCCATCAGCATGAGGCTGATTGGGAGACACGAGGGTAGAAAAAATGTGTTGGCACGAGGCTGGCACACGCCAGCAGGAGCCCTCATGAGGTAGCACAGATACCACGTGTCGGCACAGATCAACCCTAGAGATCCATGCTTCCTACCCGAACAGCCCAATCAAAACTTATCCTAAACCCTATAAACCCCCTCCCCCTTTCGTGCCAGGCTTCCTCACTTCATCACCATTTCCTTTCTTCCTCTCACTCGACCATTCATGGATGAGGCGAGGCTCATATCGAAGGAATATTGGGATGAACAAGGGAAAGAAGTTTATGAGGTTACCCCAGTGTGCGAGGACCGCTTTTAGCAAGAAGTTCAAGATACAGGATCTCATCATCGAGCCATATGTGGGTTCATAGGTGGTTGTGGGAGAGCACTACCTGGGAGATAATAATGACACACGAGAGAAGGATGATCAGGAGCAGGTCCTGGTGCATCCCGCACAATTCTTTCCCATTGAGCATCACCCCGTCTAGCCACAACCAGCATTTCCGCAGGCTATTTTACCGCCGCCTTTGGAGCAACCCTTAGCGCCACCACCATCTTTTGATTAGGTATTTGGAAGACCACCCCCTCATTACTGGCCGTTTATAATTCATGAGGAGCCCTATCATTCCGCAGGGTATGGCGCTAGCAGTTATCATAGGCATACCATCTCTTTCCACTACGATGACTTTACACAGTCTAGCAGCCGTGGGCCCTGCTTAATCTAACCCCTAAGCCCCACATGCACAGTGTTTTGGGCCATTTTCAGTAGGAGGAGCACTCTTGGAATCGCCCTCAGTTCAGCCCCTTCTAGGAGCATGAGTCACCAGGTTATGAGTCAGCTTTCTCCTACCCTATGTAGACTCATCAGTCGTACGGTCCGGACTGGGCACAATGTTTAGGGAACTCCTTTTTTGGGGCCAAGCACGATGTTCATAGACTTGGCACACATCTAGACTAACACAAGTGGGATGTAGAGAAGAGATTTGATAGAGTCGATGGTCAACTGCACCACCTTAGAGAGGATATAGGGAACCTGCAGGTAGGGATGTTCAACCGGACTGTTTGTCAGTTAGGTGGTTAATCGGTTTCAGTTTCTATCAGTTTATAATTTTTTTGTAAGGAACGGAATAACTGATTGATAATGTTGTCAGTTTTACCGGTTCGGTTAATATCAGTTTCGATTGATGTGTCGGTTATAACCGGTTATCATATTTATCATTCATTTTTAAAATATAAATCCATATTAATATTGATTACTAGTTGGAGCCGTAAAACTTGGAATATAAGATAAAAATTTAGAAATTGGATAATTGTATTGCATAGGAGTTGAATAATTTTTTTAATTATTATTAAAATTGTATCCCATCGATAATTATTAGTGTTGGGCACAATTATAAGCTACATCGACTTTTTTTTTTGCATAATTATTTGCTTTGAGCATAATTATTATTTAAAGATATATGGGTTAATAATATAGGTTTTAAAGAATAGTTAATTTGGGTTAGTAATTTAAAGTTTTCTTATTGGGTTAGTGATCAACGCCCAAATTTTAATGAATTAATTTTTGGGGTTGTTATTATGCTATAAAATCTCTTACCGGTTATCCGATTATACCAATTACCAAAAAATAAAATCGATAAAGAAACTAATTAACCAACATAACAGGATAACCATAACTGATATTAACCGATTAACCAATTAATCGATAAACTGAATTAAATACCGGTTCGGCTTTGACCGGTTATCGATTTTCCAGTTTTTTTTACACCCCTACCTGCAGGATGCCATTAGGGAGATAAATGACAAGCTAAAAACATCAGGCAATAGAGAGGGCAAGGGCAAAGATCCAGACGCCAGAGATGACATTGAGAATCTCTTGGTGTTTCCAACTTTTCCTCTTACCATGGTTATATGCATTGGGGACAAGGCATAAACTAAGTGTGGAGGAGTAGTTGGAACACCTCTATGGTAGCATCTCCCATGTTTATGTTTTAGCTTTTGATGACTGTTTGGATGACTGTTTTACCTTGTTTTTGGTACTTTCCCCCTTTAGATTTTCAAACTTTCGGTTGTTGTTTTGTTTAGGTGTGGGGGCATTTTTTGTAGCTTGTTTTGGGAATGTGTTTTTGAAACTCTTTTGGTGGTGTAATTTTTCCTTTTTCATGATCTTTTGTAGTATGAAGCCCAATTTTGGGGGCATTTTGTACTGCAAAAAATATAGTTTTTGAAAATTTTGAAAAAAAATGAAAAAATACCCAGCTAAGTTGGAAACCTGAAAGGGCAACTTAGGCAAAAATATGAAGAAAGTCCGGATAGGTCGAAAAGCCTAAATAAAAATGAGAGGCTAGGCCTAGCTAGGTTGGAAAACCTAGGCGAGAATGAGATGCCGTGTGGAAAAAGGTGAGATTGTGAGTTCAACATGTGTGAATGCTATGATGAAAACCCAAAGGACTCCTAGGTAAAATGAGAAAAATTGAGAGATAACGGAAACTAAGTTGGGGATCTTTCGGCATTATCCTTGGTTGTACCTAAGTTGAGGATCCTTCGGCATTATCCTTGGTTGTAGCTAAGTTGAGGATCTAGAGTTATCCTTAGTTATAACCAAGTTGAGGATCTTTTGGATTATCCTTGGTGGTTTTTTTGGCAACAACTCCTGGATTGCTTTTGGTGGACTATTCGATGGAGTAAGCTATTTCAACACTTATCATTTGTGTACCTTTTTCTTCACAATATTTTGGGTGGTTAGGTTACTTTATTATCTTCGGGGGGTGTGAGAGTTGTGAGATTCTTGCTTCTTTTAAGGGAGCTAGGATAGCTTGGGAATAAGTTGAATATATTGGCTAACTCCTATTTTCATGCTACATTTCGCTTAGATATTTTCTCTTTTTTGTTTACTCGAGGCACGTAAAGGTTTTACTGTGGGGAAATTGATGTGGACCTTTACGCATGGATTAGCCGATGCATTTGACACATTTATTATTATCTTTTGTTTGGTTGATTTCTAGCTTTAGTTAGGTTTACACGACAAATGGTTTAGACGATGATTTTTGGTTTTCTTGTCTAAATTCCGAGTTTTGTAGACTTAATTAAAGCTAATGGATGCTCTTTATTCATGGGCACCTAGATCTTCCCTTTTGATCTGATTAGTAGGTTGCTTATGAATACTTTTCATCATCTTTTTGTAGAAGTTCATCCGAGAGGGTGGTAGAAGATATTTGAAGGTCATTCACAAGGATGATAGAAGATATTGAAGGTCATTCACAAGAATGGTAGGAGTTTGAAGGCCACAGAATATAAATCATGGTAGTAGATGAAATTGATCCCGTGAAATGAAGATTCAAAGTTCAAGAAGACCAATGAAGAAGCAGAGGAATTGTTGTCTGAGAGTTGCACAGAGTTCTAGAAAGATCGAGAAGAATCAGCCCTTGAAGGTGGCAACATTGGATTTGTCTTCTCGAGCACTAAAAAGTCGACTACAGGAAATCTCAAATTGGATCAGAGGTTCTTCTGTAGCAGAGCAAACGGGTCAGCAGGACAAACCGACAAAGGCCAGCACGAGGTCAGCCCAACGGCACGAAGACAGCTTAGCACGGCCAGTGCTAGCTCTTAGCACGGACCATGGCAATAAACATGGGCTATGCTAGAGGCCTCCAGCATGGACCGTGCTAGCCCCTGCTGCCCGTATCCCATGTCTTCGATCCACTCCAAAATTTGGCTAAGTATCGGCGCGAACCATTATGTTTCACATGGTTTGTGTTGTTTCAAGCCACTTATGCAAAGAACAACCCATGGGGTTTGAAGAAAGAAATGGCATGTGCCATGATACTAAGAAAACCAAGGTTCCAGCAGATGCCCGTGCCCAACGACACGGGATGTGCACTCAGAAGAATCAAAGCGGGGTTTTAGTCGACGGTCCGTGCCAAGTGACACGGGTCATGTCAACACAAGGAACACAACCCATACTAGGCCTAACAGGCCGCACTGGCATGAGGAAACATCCCGTGCCACACCCAGTGGTCTGAGTCGGCACGATGGTACTTGTCTGGCACGGACTGTGCCAGACACCACTGCTTATGTCATTTGTTGTTGCTAGGGTTTTTGGCCATTTTTTAGGAATTTTTCAAGACCCAATTTCTTACTACTATATATATACCCTTGTCTACTAGGGTTTAAGTTTATGCCCACTTTTCATCTTTAAGAGTAGATTAAAGAGAGAAAATACTCTTCTTCTCTCTAGGTTCTTTTCTTTCTTCTCTTTATGTTTCTTTTGCCAAAAAGTGTTTAATCCAATGCAATACTTGGGTTCAATGCGTAGGGTGTTTTTAATTAACTTGGGTATTATATTTGTATCATGTATTAATGTCTATTTTGTGATATTTCTTAGATTAACATATTTATATGTGTTTTGTGATATTATGTTGGCTTGTTCTTAATGTTATTGTGAATTGCATAATTGTGACACTTAGTTAGCACACACCAAAGTCTAATTTCATGTTTATGCAATATTGATAACCCTCGTGGAGGGAAACCTAGATGCACTTGGGGTAAGGATCCACGTGGATGTGTGCACATAGGTTGTCGTTGTTAACGTTACGATCGACCATGCACTAGTAAGTCGACAAGTTGGTATGAATGGTAATGGGCAGAGATAGCTTAAGTAGCAAATTAGGGTTAGCTTTGCAAACCTAGAGTTATCGATAATGTGCTTCATTCCTTTTCCTTTTTAGGCCTAGGGAGAAACATTCGTGGTGTTATGCCCGTGACGTAATTGCACGGGGGAAACTTAGATCTTCACTGCAGGTAGGGATGCCAATGCACTTCCCTAATTACGGAGACGGTGCCGATGAAAGATTACGTGTGCACCCTATGTGACAGGTATGGGGAAGTGTTGACCATCAACCACACCAAGTGTCATAAATATTGTAGTTGTAGGCTTATAGTTGTATGTGATGAAATTGATGATCGAAATGACATTAATCATGTTATGTAAATATTCCCTGAGTAGGTTATATATTTTATTCTCATGATCGATTGCATGCTAGTAGTTTTAATTATAAAACCCCCAATGTTTTTTTACCAAAATTGATTATTCCTAACACTTGGTCGGATTGATGACCTGATCACTATTGTGCATAGTTGATTATTATATTTGTAACATCTCTGTGGACGACCCCGGTACTTGCCACTATCTATCAATCTTGGTAATGTAGTAGTAAGAACGGGAGCAACATCTATCTTTGACCCATGGTCCTCTCGGTTTAGTAGATCTCCCATGATTTATTAGCGACGCCTGGAGGGGGCGGGTCAGAACCTTACCATAGAAGCATGCATGGTCTTTCTAAACCCTCACAATCTTTTATATGTCCCCTAAAATAATTTTCATGCTCTCATCCTCAGTTTTCTCATGTCCTCCATGTTCACCCTTTTTAGTAACATTTCCCCCCTGCTCTTTGTTTTAATCACACTCCATTCTACTTCTTTTTCATTTAGTACCTTCTTCTGCTTTTGATTTTCTTATTTATTTGCCATTTCCTCCCTCTCCTCCTGTTTTTCTTCCACTTTTTAATCTGCCATTTTTGTACTGGTTTCGTTATATACTCCCTACATTCATGTCCACCCAGTTGAAATTTCTTACAAAATAAAGGTTACCATTCCATCTCCACTGGCTGTTTCATTTTAGTACCTTCAGAATCTTTGATATTAACAAATTTAGGTGTTTCTAGAGAAATGTTAATCTCAATCAGCATTCTGCCATAGGTTACTCTGAGTTTTCTCGATGTACATTCATCGGTAAACATAGGCCTCCGCAAAGCACTGCCTATTTTACTCAGACTTCTAACTCCCTACAAGTGTAGTGGCAGATTTGGAATCTTAACCCAGATAGGCACTGTGCTAACTATATCATTGCTTCCATATATGTAGAAAATTGCCCTATTTTGTATCATTTATGGTCCTCTCCTCAACAAAGAATCCCTATCCTCCATTGATATAAAACTCATGATAAAATATCCTCCTTCATTATAGTATAGATTAGGCAAGGCTAAAAAATACATTTACTACATCATGAAGTGTTTAACAACATTCATAGTCAATTCTCCATCTAAAACATATATAATCATAGCATTTTTCCAGAACTTCAATTCAGATTCAACATCATCTTCTTCAATTTCCACTTCAATTTCTCCATTAACCATCTTGGGGAAATATAATCAATTTTCAATCCCTTTGTATAAACCCTATTATCTCTAATCACATCCACCCATAACTTTCCATTTTCAGTTTGAACATTACTAACCTCATTGTTAACAGTTACCTCCTCCTTATCTGCAATTTCTTCAACTGCAGTTGTCTTCTCCAATTCATCCATCTTCTCTTCCAGTTCCTCTTTTTCAGTAGTTTTCTTCGCTGTTTCCCTCAACTCCCAATCCCAGTTCACCGATGGAAAGATACCCTTCTTTTTCGGCCTACCTCGCCCTCGTGTCATCGCTCTGGCTGATTTACACCTTTTCTGTGTGAAAATTGCCCATAATTTTTTAAAATATGTTTTGATAAATAATTAAAGCTGAACTAATTGTGTAACCATGTAAACTATTTAAAACTTTAAAATATAAATGATATGTATTTATATAAACGAAAATAATGGCCATATATATTTGGATAACTCTATATGTATATCACACATAATATAAAATGAAATAGTGTAGTATGTAAACAAATAAATTATTTACTTGGATGTATAATTATAAGATAAGGTTAAAAAAAGAATATTGAAAAATTATTTATAAGAATTAAACATCACAAAATATAATTCTTTCTTGGATGTAAGAAGATCTGGGCTTAATTATTTGTGACTTACTGTAAATTATATCTTGTTTGATTATAAAATTTATTTTAAAAATGTCACTTTAATAATACATTAATTACATTGATCTATTATTTAGTCAACGGTTGTTTGGTTAAATCAAAAATAAATTTATTGTTTGTAGATATAAAGTATTTAAATATGTAAAATAAGGATCATGTGATAACACTTGTCTTTACGAGAACACCTACTTATGTGAGAATAAATCATAGCCATTGAAACACTTAATCTGATGGCTAACATTTAATATTCAACTATTAAAAATAGAGATAAAATACGCGGATTTTTCATCGGGTAAACAAATCCTAACGGGTTTTAACACTCTTCCTCTCAATTCTTCTCAACGCTTGCGATTTCTTTCTCCGATGTCTTCTAGCAAATTTGAATCCGACCACCCCGACTAACTTCCGGTCTCTACATCTTTGCTCCTATCTTACGACTCACGCCGGTAGAAGACAAATTGTGAAATCTTCCCTCACTCAATCGAAGCGTACTTTTTTTTCCAGGTAATCTATCATTTTTTAGGTGTTTTCAATTTGAATTCCATTGATTTTTTTTTAAAACGGAGATGACGTGAATTGTAAAGAATAATGTTGATCAGACCATAATTGTATATGTTAAGAGGGGCAGAGGCACAACAGTACAAGATACCGCCTGAGATGGCAGATTTAAAGCGGATGGAGTCGGAGGAGCAACCCACCGGCGTGTTTGTCGTTATGGTGATGGATCAGAGTACCCCTCACAAAGTGGCGAAGGTGATGATGGGATTTATCCCTTTGTGGTAACTTTAATATTTTTCGACTAATGTGTCAAAATGAGAACTTGTTTTAAAATTAGTTTATATATTTGTATGTTTACATGATATGTAGAGGGGTTTTCATTCTGAGATAGATAATATTAGTATGTTTGATTTATTATTCTTTTTGTTTTTAGCAATTTAGGGGGCATACAGAGTATGAGTTAAGATTCCTTAGTCCACCCTTTGATTTCTAAGCATGAGCTATCTGATCAACATGCTGTTGATTTCTTCCTAATCTTGTTCTAGAAATCCCCGTGTTTCCTAAAGTTGAATATGATCATCTTGCCCTGGAACGTAAAGTACTCCAGAATGGAAGAATGTTCTTTGATTCTTAATCACTATGATTCTTGTTTAGCTTTTTGGGTTCGAAATTTCTAGTAAAGATACCAATATAGCTGCATTAAACTTCCTAGTAAAGATACCAATGTACCAACAAGTTCGTGCTCTCTTTATACGTTTCCGACAATCTGTTCCAATGTACAGTATTGATTTTGTTTGTGCGTGTGTGTTTCTGCGATGGATCAATCTACTAGCAAGTGGTAAATGTTGGGTTTATATGCAGCTCTTAAGTAGTACAACTACTTAGCATCAAGATGCATATTCTAGGGAAATAAATTTTGTTGTTTTCGATTGATCGGGATGTTTGATGTAGCAGTCTGTTCTCATTTAGTATGAGTAAAGGACCGGAGAAGGTGAGTGAAGGACGCCATGTTCTTTGATATCCCCAAGAAAGCCAGAGCTGATTTCCTTGCTCTCATTTCAGATCTGAGTCTGTAATTTTATCCCATTTTTTCTTATATAACTAGAGGTGATTTCCCCTAGAATATATAAATTTGTTGACCTGGTTGTTGTTACCAATATAACCTTACCCAATTGCCTCCGTTTCTCTATTTGTGGCTCTCCCTACAGCTTTTGGTCTTCACAAAAAGGGAGTCCCTATTAGCCCCTCTTGTTCCATATGTTACTCAGTTGTTGAAAATACTCACCATCTTTTTTCAGAATGTGGCATGGTCAGACGAGCTTGGAGATGCAGTGGATTTGGTTTTGTTTTCACTTCAATCTCCTCTTTTAGAGACTGACTTGCAAACGGGATAATTTCAGCTCCAATTGATTTTTTTATCGCATGTCCCCAAAGGGACATCTCCAATCGATGAGGACATTATACTCTCATTTTGCATAATCTGGTCCATTTGGGATCACAGGAATAACATCATTTGGCATAATCATAAATAGCATTATTGCCAAGATCCACTCCATATTTGGGAAAATGCTGTAGCCTTTTGTCAGAGATTCAAGAAAGGAGGATTTACAGAAGGATTATCTACACCCTATCTGATCAAAGAATGGTGCAGACCTCAATACAACACATTTCTTTCTTTATTGATGGGTGCTTCCATTATCTATTGCACCACATCATATATATTTTTACTGATGCAGCATTTAATCATAAAAGATGCCTTTCAGTTGCGGCTTGGTTTGAGGCTGATATTGCACACACCATGGAAATCAAAGCCATGTCTTCATCCTCTACTATTCAGGTGGCGTCATCAGCACTTCATTCGGAGCTTTTAGCAATCTTCCTTTGTTTGGAAGATTGTAAAAGGAAGGAATAAGTTAATTTATGCATTGCTTCCGACCATCGCTTTGCTTGGTGCCTAGAGTATAACTCGTAGGGGTTCTTCAACCATCGCTTATAGGTGCTTGAAATGTAACATGTAGGTGTTTCGTTTATAACTTGTGCACGGTATAAATATAACTTGATGTTTAGAGTATAACTCGTAGATGTTTCAACCAATGCGTGAAAGTGCATCAAATATAAGTACAACTTGTAGGTGCTTCAATCATCACTTGTAAGTGCTTCAAATGTAACTTGTAGGTGCTTCTTTTATAACTTGCGTTTGCTACAAAAACTACTTTTTACTTAGAGTACAACTCGTAGGTGTTTCAACGATAGCTTATAAGTGCTTCAAATGTAACATGTAGGTGCTTTTATAATTTGTGTGTGTAACGAAAACAACTTGAGTTTTAGAGTACAACTCCTAAGTGCTTTGATCATCACTTATAAGAGATTCAAATATAATCTACAAGTGATTCTTTCCATAAATCGCGTAAACAACTTGTTGTGCGGAATGGAGAAAGAACAGAAAATATGAACGAAATTAACGAGACACAAAATTTACGTGGTTCACCAAGTTTTGGCTACATCTACGGGAGACGAATTCACTATAATAGGTACCAAGTTACAGATGCCAAGAAATTGGCCAGATTTCTACCTATCTAAGTGCGGAACAGAATAGAGTTTACAGAGAGAGA
>JAULKM010033963.1:0-13527 GCA_032355605.1 Rubia tinctorum
TTTTCATATTATTAAACTTTTATTATTAAAATTAGTAATTTTAAAGTAAAATTTAGGTGTTTTTGGAGATATAAATGGGTTGAGTAAAATGGATTTGAAATGGGTATGAAGACCCAAGTGGGTGATGGGGCGGGGTGGATTTTAGATAATACCCGATGGGGCGGGGTGGATTTTAATATTGCATCCGCCATGGGTGATAGAGCGGGTATAAGTATGAAAATTTTAGGTGGGTATGGGTATGGAGGTACCATAATCCGTACCCGCTCCGCCTCATTGTCATCCCTATTTATAACTACTGTACGTTGCATAACAAGTTTTGAATATTGTAACTAAAACCTTTTACCTTTCTATATTTCTAATTCAACTCCGTCTTTCCATATGCTTGTGGAAAGACAGTTTTTCCCAAAACTTTACCTTTATATATTTAATTAAAATTAAGCGTATTTTAATTCAAGGAAAATTCATGGAAAAAACCGTCTTTCCATAGGCATATGGAAAGACGGGGTTGGATTAGAATTAGAGAAAGGTAAAAGGTTTTAGTTGCAATATTAAAATTTTAGAGTAAAGTGCTAAAATGACCCTAACTTTAGGTTGAAAGTGCTAATATAACCCTACAATCTCAGAAGGTGCCAAAATAACTCTTGACTCCGCTGCCTTTTTAGTCAATCATTTATGGCCATATTTTATTGAAAAGACCATTTTGCCCTTGTAAAAAATCAAAATCAAAATCAAATTCTAATTTTTCATTTTTTTTCTTCCATGTTCTGCAAGCTCGGCATCCTCTCCGGCATCTCAACACTTCGAGACTGCAATTCTGCCACAACAAACACTAAAGCCTGCCCATTAACCCCACACACTGAGATACTAAACTTATTTGTTGAAAGCCTGCAATAACTGGAAATATCAAAGAGGATATATCACACTAGATCCAAGCCCGCGCCTCCTCTTCATCAAGCCCGACATGGAGCCAACACCAGCATCCTCTTCTCCACCGTATCTGGGGCCAGCATCGGAGCCAACACTGGCGTCCTCTCCGACCTCCTCTTCTCCGTCATGGTTTCGCGCGGTGAGAGCAGAAGATTGCGTTCGACAGCCGTGGGTGAAGTCAGAGGTGCTGGTGGGCTGATCTGAGATGGGGAAAGGGTGGCCATATGATGAAACCGAGTGATGAATTAGAGTTGCTAGTGTGAACGCCGGCGAGGTTCTGGTATTGGTGGGTCGGGTTTGACTCATTCAATTCGAGTCATTTTCGAGTGGCTGGGGAAACAGGGTGACTGGGATGGGATAGTGGCGGGATAGCTGGTGGCGTGGTGGCGGACGGAAAGTGGTGGAGGGTGGGAGAGAGGAAGAAGATTGAGGCTGGGTCTGGGCGCGGGCCTCAGGGTAGCGGCGGGTATGGGCGGGTTTGGGCACGGGCCTCCGGGCAGCGCCGAGTAAGGGCAAGGCTGAGGGATGGCGGCGGGTAAGGGCGGGTCAATGGAGATTTGGCTGAGGGAAGGTGGCGGTGAGGAGTTGTTAGGGTTGTCGGCAGCGTCGAACTGGAGGCGCTCCCAAGACTCGCAGTGGAGATGACCATGTGCAGTAAGCTAGGAGAGATATCATTTTTCTTCTTTGATAAGGTATTTTTGTCATTTAATTATTATTTTTGCCGAAATTTCATTGTTCGCCGTCGAAATTAGGAATTTTGGTTATATCGGTACAAATTTTTTAAAAGTTAGGGTTACATTGACACATTCGTAATTAGTGAGGGTTAAATTGACACTTTCTGAGATTATAGGGCTATATAGACACTTTTAGCATAAATTTAGGGTTATAAATGTATTTATATCAAAAGATTGCTATGCAATGTGTAGTATTTATAAGTCTATGACCTGATTAATGCAACACAAAATTTGTATCTTAATTTCTTCTAATTTTCAATTTAAACCTTGGTATTTCCTAATTTATGGAAAGACCATCTTTCTAGAGACAGACTCTTAATTCAAATGACAGATTCACATTTTTTTAAATAAATGTATTAAAATATTTAATTCATATTTATTGTTATGTATTTTTTTTAATTCAAAACACTCATGGTGGAATGAATAGACTCCCCTAACCTTAACAAAAAAAAATATGAGTACATGAGTAATTTCCCTAGACATATTTATTGTTATGCATATGTATGAATAAATTTTTAAATTCAAATTTTAAAATACTCCGTATTTTATTGCATGGTATAATTTAATGACTCTTAATAAAGTATGCAAATATACTAATACTTATCATGATATTATATACTAAGTAAGATTATAATATGTTTTTAGATTTATCAAAGCATATATTTTTAAATTATTATTTTTCAAAATATTTTTACATATATATATTAATCGTTAAAAGTTGATGCACTACACTCGTAAAAGTTAGATTGAGAAGTTTATTCTGGAACGGATGTATTAGACCGTGAATATGTCAAATTTAGTTACCTAAATTGGTACAATTGTAGATATGGTATAACTCTCTTATACACTCTATTTATACTGAATGATAATTAATCACCCGGTACGGGATAATGCAATCTTACATGGTATCAGAGCTACGACAACCATATACCGCCGCCGCTTTCTTTTGTCCAGCGTCGATGCCTAACTACCAGCCGCCGCCGTCTCCATGGCAATGATACCCACTAACTGCTCCAACGCCGATTTCTTGTCGTCCGCATCCCAGTCCAACAGCAACACCACTCCTCCCTGATCATCGCAAAAATCATCCTTTTATCCTATTTTCACTGTCTCCAATATTGAACACAAAGTCCGGGTCTTGGATTGCATCAAGGTTATGTACGTGTCCTGGGTACGTCTATTCAAAATCCATGCCAGGGGTTACAAAGTTTTTTAACTCATCGATGGTACGTCGCCTCCTTCCGAGAACGATTCAAACTTTGAAGCATGCATGGTGTGAGATTGGCGCCCATGTTCATGAATGGATCTACGGAACATTGAGTGATGACCTTCTTTTGCGGGTTCTTGAGAATGAATCCACTGCGTCTGCCACGTGGACTCGTGTGAAGAACATATTCTGCAACAACATAGGCGCTCGCATAGCATCTTTGAAGCAGGAATTCAACAATCTGAAACTCGAAACTGTGTCGCATCTAGAGGATATTGCCAGCGCCTACATGAACTCGCTGGCCAAATGAAAGATGTCAACGCTGCTATCAACAATCAACATTTGGTACTCTAGCTGGTACGAGTTTTACCGAGTGAATTTGATATGGTTGCCTCTTACCTTCACCAAATGATTTGAGACTGCCTGCAGCATAAGCAACACCCTCGAGCCAGCCAAGAAGAACCAGCGGCGAAAATAATGGTGTCGCCGCCAGCTCCTGATGTCACACCAGACATCCCACCTACTCAGCCATACATTGGCCCTCGTGGCTCTGGTTAGCGATGCGGCTACCATGGAAGAAGCCACGGATGAGGGCACGGTCGCCAGCAGCCTGGCTCCACCTCCCAGTGGATGCCGCCACCGTTATGGGTGTTGCAGTGGGGCCCTCACGGGCACCGTACCCCACTGCTCTGGGTTAGGCGCCCTCTTGGAAGCCCTGGTACCTATCTTTTCTACGTGGATCGCCGATAAGGGGCATCGGTTAGACGCGTCCTCCATTTCCTGCACGCGGCTAGATCTAAGGACAAGCATACATCACAAGCTTGGAGGCACCTCAGGCGACGGACATTAGTCAGGCGTTCTAGGCTTTGGCCATCCATCCCAGCAGTGACCCACAATGGTATATGGACACTGGCACATTGTCTCACCCCACCTCTTATTTACTATGATTTCTCTTTTACATATGAGAAATATTCGTTTTATTCTTGTTGGTAATGGCAACAGTATTTTGGTTTATGTTTCTGGTATGTCTAAAATAACCACCCCGAGCCATACCCTACCTCTTACCAACGTCCTACATACTCCACACATTGTTAAAAACCTTATCTCTATACGTCAAATCACAAAAGACAATATTGTCAAAGTTAAGTTTGACCCGTTTGGTTTCTCTGTGAAGAATTTTCAGAATGGGGAGACTATTTTGAGGAGCAATAGTGCAAGCGAGTTGTACTTTGTGTCTCCCACTTAGTTATCCATTTCGATTCCCACGCATGTTCAGTCTTTCATCATTTTTGCCTTTGATATTCAGAACTCTCGTCTTAGACGCCCTAGTGCTCCTTTCCTCGACCATCTCCGGTCTCAATAACAAATTTGTTTTAATAGGAGCCTAATTCTGTTTTATGCAATTCTTTTCAAATCAGTAAACGTAAAAGACTGCAGTTTTTTGACTCCATGTCTACTACTCTTGCTCTATTTGATATTATTCATAGCGATTTTGAGACGTCACCTGTTTTGAGTAAAACCAAATACAAATACTATCTAGTTTTCATTGATAATTTTACTCAATATTTGTGGGTTTATCTTCTAAAGTTCAAGTGTGAGGTGCTTTCAAAATTTGTGCAATTTCATGCGTATGTTAAAATCAATTTTGGCTAAAAATTAAGTCATTTCAATGTGATATTTGTCACGAATTCAATAACTTCTCTTTCCCTTACTTTACTGTGAAACACGATATGGTCATCAGCTACTCGTGCCCACAAACTTCATCACAAAATGGTATAGTCAAGCGCATGATTCATCGTTTAAATGAAATCATCCTAGCCCTACTATATCATGCTTCTCTTCCACCAACCTTTTGGGTGGAAGCTCTACACACTGTTGTCTATCTACAAAAATTCCTGCCCACCAAAATTCTTGCCTTCTACTTCCCTACTTCCGCATTATTTCTCAAAGAACCTATATATAACCATCTCCGTGTTTTCTGTTGCGCATGTTACCCCAATCTCTCTGTCAAAATTCCCCCCACAAACTTGCACCTCACTCTTCTCGTTGTGTATTCCTCAATTATCCATCCCAATTCTGAGGTTATCATTGTCTTGATCTATCCACGGGAAAGGTCACTGTGTCCCGTCATGTCACATTCAATGAATCAATATTTTCTTTATCCGAGTCAACAACTGTCCCCACCTCTGCGTACTATTTTCTCAGTCCATACTTTGATCATGTCTCTTCCGTCATTCTTGAACACATTGCTGAACCACCCCTTCCTCCCAAACTCTCTCTCCACTACCCGTTCCCACCCCTATGTCTCCCACTCTACCCAAGCCACCCACATAAGCTCCCTTGCCTCCCATCTACCATCCTCACCTCTCACACCCGAGCCTCTCCTAACACCACCTTATACGTCGGCCCCGACAACCCAGCTCGTCCCTCGCATTCTGCCACCACCCCAGCCTACACACATCATGACCACCTGAAAAGTAAGCAGCATCTTCAAGCCACGAGCTCTCATCTCCGCCACATCAACCACCATTTACCCACTTCCTAAATCACCTCGTCTAAATCTACATGACTTAAATTGGAATACTGCCATGCATGACGAATTTCGTGCACATGGGACTTGATACCTTGCCCTGTTGATGCTCATGTACTCGTTGCATGTGGTTATATTGTCACAAGCATCATTCTGATGGCTCTCTACAACAGTATAAGTTCAGGCTCGTGGTTAATGGGAAAACTCAATAGGTTGGCATTGACTGTGATGAAACATTCAGTCATATGGTTAAGCTCGCAACCACTCGTACTGAACTGAGGTTAGCGCTCTCTCATTCTTGGTTGATACATAGATCGATGTAAATAACACTTTTCTCCATGGTGACTTGCGTGAAACAGTTTATATGCATCAGCCGCCTGGTTTTGTTGATCCCAACGCGCCTCTGCATAGTTGTCCTCTTCTAAAGTCTTTATCTTGACTCAAGCATGCACCTCGGACATGGTTTCAGAAATTTTCTACTTTTGTTCTATCCTGCGGCTTCAAGAGCAGTGTTTGTGATAATTTATTGTTTATCCCGAGCCGTGGTGGCCACATGGCTTATTTTATCCTCTACATTGATGATATTGTCCTCGCAGCTTCTGGTACTACACTTCTCCGCGACATTATTTCTGAACTATCTCGAGAATTTTCCACGACTGACCTTGGTGCTCTTCATCATTTTCTAGGTATCTCTGTTGCTCAATCCTCTACTAGATTACACTTATGTCAGGGATATTCTCGGTCGGGCCTCCATGTCATCTTGCAAACTGTCAGTTATGCCTATCAATACTGGTGCAAAACTTAGCACCACTGTCAGTCATTTTCTCGATGATCCCAGTCGGTACAAGAGTTTGGCTAGAGCTCTTCAGTACCTCAATATCACTCATCCAAACATTTCGTATGTGGTACATAAAGTTTTCTTATTTATGCATTCACCACGGGAACCTTATATGTAGCTCATGAAGTTTTCAAGGTACTATTGATCCTGGACTTCATTTGGTTAAGTCTCGGTCCCACACAATCACTATTTATTCTGATGTGGATTGGGTTGTTTGGGAGGATTCTCGTTGTTCGACTTCTGGTTATTGTGTCTTTCTTGGCGGCAACCTGGTTTCATAGCCATCCAAGCGTAAGGCGACTATCTCACGATCTAATATAGAGGCTGACTACATGGGTGTTGCAAATGTAGTAGCTGAAACGATTTAACTACGTAATCTACTTCTTGAGTTGCATCTTTCCCATCATACGTGCCACACTTGTCTATTACGACAACTTCTCCTCTGTGTACCTGTCCAGCAATTTATTGCAACATCAACAGACCATGCATGTTGAGCTTGATATTCATTTTGTCTGTGAGAAGGTTCAAGTTGGTTCTGTCCGTGTGCTTCATGTTCCCGCAGAGCACCAGTATGCTGATATATTTACTAAGGGACTTCCATGACATATTTTCTTTGATTTCAATCTAGCCTGAGCATTCGTCCTCCTTTCGCTCTGACTGAGGGGGTGTATTAGATAGTAAATATGTAATATTTAGTTACCTAGATTAGCGTAGTTGTAGATATGGTATAACTCTCTTGTACACTCTATTTGTATTGAATGATAATCAATCACCCGGTAAGGGATTATGAAATCTTACAGGATGGATTAGTATTTGGTAATCCACGATGTTTGTAAACTTCAAAAGATGTTGGAGCTGGATGAGCCAAAGATATAAAATGGTTGTATTTTGTCCATTTGTTCACTACCGGGCGTAGTGTCTTGTCCTTTAAAGATTGGTAATTTCTCTACAAAGTCTATGGTTATTTGTTTTCAATTTTGTGTAGGAACTGGTAAAGATGGAAATAGTCCAGGAGGATCAAAGTGTTCATTCTCTAACTTCTGACAAATATCAAAATGTTAATGAATTAGATAAAATCATGTCTGATTTCAGACTAATTAAATATTTCAGAAACTTTTTTAACAATGGTAAACTGACCAGAATATCCCCCAATTGCATAAGAATGCATAGAAGATAAAATGAGTTTGTTGATATCCCATATGATCTTACATAGATAGGCTTGATGCTCTTCAGAATAAAATGCATGATGTGTATCGAACTGTGATCTGGTAGCTAACTTTACTTCAACGCGTTGAACCTACAAAACAAACTCTTAATAGGTGGTCGAGGGAAGAAGTTCTTATGCCAAAGTTAGGCTAAAAGTATCCGGTTACAATATTGAGAATTCAATTAATCGAATGGATAGATACCTTGGTATTTATAGGGATTCATCCCCGAGAGTTCTCCAAATTATGTTGGGGTATGCACATTCCATGTAGGAATAGATGTCTTACCATAATAGAATTACCATATATTCAATATACCATATTTGTACCATGGAGATCTTCTGGTTGTTGTTAGGCTTCGATCCAACAGAACATAGTGGTGTGGTTTTTAGCCCACGTGGGTTGTAGCCTCGATTCTTATCAATAGCCCTTGAAGGTTAAGTTTCGACGAGAACCTTCGATTCTCTCAAGCATCAAAGTTTTAAGGTCAGACAAGAGCCCTTGATTTTCCTCGTGGCCACTCGCTTAACCACCCTAATTAATGTGCAACGCATCAACATTTCAAATTTGTTATCTATTTTCCAAGGTTCCTTTTGGGCTTCCTTGGGTGCTATGGCTCTGTTTGGCATAGCTTATAAGCTCATTTGGTTATAAGCAATGCACTTTTTAGTGTTTGGTAAAGTGTTTAAAAGCAGCTTATTTTGAAAGCAAAAGCTATTTTGGGGGAGAAGCATAAGCTGGTCTTCCCATTCTTTCAAAATAAGTCAGCTTTTCTTATAAGCACAGCTCTGGCAAAAAAAGCCTATAAAGCATGTAGCTTGGAGTTCATTTCCTACCAATTTTTCTTCTTTTTCCCTCTTGTTTGGATATTTCTAATCATGCTCTTTATCCCTTTTTGCACTCTCTTTTTTGGGAAATTCCCCAGATTTTCCCTAGTTTTTGTTAATATTCTCGATGAAAAAACAAGGTTCTTACCATGAGAAGAGTGGGCTTCTTGCCGATATTAAGTGGTTCCCCTAAATCTCTAGTACTCTTTCCGGAAAGCTCTTTGCTTAATGGCCAACTTGCCATCCCCCGTTCCGGTATAATCATGTCAGTTATTATGTGCTCCTTTTTTTCTTTCTCTTTTATTAACATGTCTCAAATTTTTCTTATTTTCCCATTGAAATTGACCAGTCAGAGCGCAAAATATGAGGACGAAACCTTTATGCCTCTAGTCATATTGGTTTGTTGGTTGCATCAAGGGAGGCATATTGGTTTGTCTGTTTCCACCAACTTTTCTTGACACTGTCTGGGGCTTATCCATGATCGTTGACGATCGTGGGTAGGGTGGAAAGGGCTTCGAAGATTTCCTTCATGCGTTCAGTCCAGGTTTTCTGCTGTTGCTGAAGGAATTCTTATCTTAAGCCAGATGGTGCAGCTTTGGCACGGTGGTACAGTGGGAGAATGTATCGGACTCCATCTCCACTTCTTCATCCACTAGTTTCCCAGCCATATTAACTGAGGAGTTTGGAGCCCAAGTGTGTTTATCTATTGAAGGGGTCTTCTAAGAAGGTGGAGAAGTCCATCCACAAGCGATTCATGCACATGAAGAAACTTCCCAAGTCTCGAAGTGTAGATCCTTCTTCCAAAGTATTTCCATTAGCTAATTGAGGTGATCCTTTAAGTTTGTAATAGGAAAGGATAGTTTCCAAAAAGAGGTGCGACGACCATATGGAGAGACAAGTCTTTGTAAATCAAATGTGTTAAAATTCATCTACTGATTTTATACTCCCCCCCCCCCCATCCAAGCATAAGTTGCACATTTTCCTTTTTAGTTTATCCCACCATAACTTGAACACTTTCTATATTTGGAAATCTAACACCAAATATTAATGATGAGAAGACTATACTACCTCCTTTATTTGGGCTTAGCTGGCCCAAACCCTACTATTACCCCACTCACTCTTCGTTCATTCTTTCCCACCTACACCTCCTCATCCTCAAAATTTTCTAAAATTCCACACCCCAAGATTCCTCACCGACCCCCAAAGTTCCTCACTATTCCTCACCCCCAAAATTCCTCACCCTCAAGATTCCTCACCCTCGAGATTCACGGAAACGGCGAAGTGAAGACGCTGATGATTCAGAGGTGGAAGCTGAGGTCGGGATGTTGACGACTAAGGCAATAACATTGACTACGGTGAAAGGATGGTAAAGACATGAAGATGAAAAAATGGTGAAGACGCGGAGGACGGTGAAAACGGTGACGACACGGAGGGGGGCGCTGGCGAGAAGACAACGATTCATGGCAACGACAGAGGTGAAAACGTGGTTTTTTATCTGGGTTTTTCTTCTCTTTTAAAAAAACCAGATCAAAACATGATCTGGATTTGATATTTTTTCAGTTTTGGGTTCATTAACGTTCTTTTTTTGAAAACAATCTAGAATATTGATAACAATCTATTGTTTGATTTTTTATCTGATGTAAATTAAAGTTTCAATTGTATTCTTGGTGGTGGTTAATGGTGTTAGCATGATGTCTAGTGGTGGTTGATGGGTGTTGCTGGTGGGAGATGATAGAAGGGCGTTAGAGTCATTTTACAGGGATCAAAATTTTGACACATTCTTTCTCTCTCTGCAGTTTAAGCTGGGACATAGGGAGTATAAGACTGTGTAATAAGGAAATAAGAAACTCTTTCCCTTGTGGGAAAAGGTTATAAATGGTAGTTACCTTATAGAATTAGTTTCCTTATAAAATTAATTTCCTTGTAGGTTAGGTTAGATAGTAATTTCCTTATAGACTTTGGAATTCTATTCCCGTTAAACTTTGGTTTGTTATAGCACTATATAATGTAACCCTTATCATTGATATGATATCAATGCACCATTAATAAATTCTTTTATATTTTATCATGGTATTAGAGCGGGTTCGATCTGGGACCCCTTATCTTTAGTTGTATCTGCGCTGTCGCCGCCCTTACCTTCTTTGTCACCATCGTGATCCACACCGCCGCCACCGGAGGAGCCTAGCGCTTCCGTCGCTTCACTTTATTATCCATACGCGCCACTGTCATGTTCAGTTGTTGTCCTCACACGCCACTGCCGCTCATGCACTGCCGCCGCTCGCAAGGATTTCTACAAATACTACTCTACTTCTGCTACTATTGATAATGAATTTGAATACTGCTCTAGCGACTGATATTTTTACTGTTGTTGCTGCTAGTTCTACCGCTACTGAAGTTGAATCCGTTTGATGGTGATTTTTTATTTTTATTTTTTAAAATAATAATTAGCAATTAGCAATTTCATAATCTTCTTCGCAAGTTGGACATTCTTGATCATTATGCTCCAACTTGAGGGAGGGTGATAAGGAAATAGAAATCCTTTCCTTGTAGGAAAGGTTATAGATGGTAGTTACCTTATAGAATTAGTTTCCTTATAGAATTAGTTATAGATGGTAATTTCCTTATATGTTTAAAATCTTATTCTCGTTAAACTTTGGATTGTTGAAGCCCTATATATTGTAACCCTCATCATTGATGATGTGTGTCATTGATAAGATATCAATGCACCATAATAAAGTGTTATACATATAATCATGGTATCAGAGCTTAAAAATTATGAGACCTAAACCCTAAATAAATTCTGATGTCGTCTTCCGCCTGAGCCGCCACCGTCAAGCCGCATGTTACGCTACACTCACCATCACCATCGTCGACTGCCCTGCCGGTTGCTATTTTTTTTATCGCCGCTGCCACCTCAACGGTTGCCGCGATCCGTAATACTCTGATCTGCCGGCGAGTGACGTTCACGCGCCACTGCCCGACTTTACGTGCCAATGTGCCTCCACCTACCTGATTTGCCAATTTTACAGTCGACGGTCGCTGCAGATTCTTCTCCAGCTGCCGTAAAAGTCTGCTGTCTGTGCCTACCCGATTTTGCCGTGCGTGTTTTTCACGCGCTGCCGCATCCGACCGATCGTACCGCCAATCGTGTGTGTCACTGATCTGCACCAATGACTACTCCTGGTTCCGGTTCCGGTTTCGACACTCCTGAGCAAGCCCGCATCGAAGCTAAAGCTGAGACGAATAAGTTACAGAATTTTAATTCCACCGACGTGATTACAGCTTTAATCAAACAGTTGCAATTACAATCTGTCTCTGGGGAATCTATACTTTCTGGTCGATCTATGAACTCTCCTTACTACCTTAGTATCTCCGACGCTCCCGATTTGTCAATCTATCCTGTCATACTGAAAGGATTTTTTTAATGATTAGCAATTTCACCATCTTATTCGCAAGTTGGGCATTTTTGATCATCATGCTCCAACTTGAGGGAGGGTGATAAGGAAATAGAAATTCTTTCCCTTGTAGGGAAATGTTATAGATGATAATTATCTTATAAAATTAGTTTCCTTATACAATTAGTTATAGATGATAATTTCCTTATAGACTTAGAATCTTATTCCCGTTAGATTTTGGATTGTTGTAGCCCTATATATTGTAACCCTCATCATTGATGATATGTGTCATTGATATAATATCAATGCCCCAGTAATAAAATCATTTATATTTTAACATTATATGAGCACAGTCTCGCTTCCCTTGGAATGCAAGTGCTTAGATTCGAACTCAGTTTTCCCTCAGTCCCAGTTTAAATTACCCTCAATGATTTCACACCGTTTGAGAGACATGTTTTACAATTAATATGTTTAATTATATATAATAACGACAAATAAAAAGTTGTTTTTCAAAAACTACTTATTGCGACGAATTCAATAATATCACATACATTAATGTTATTTCCTACCCATCTATTCAACTATGTAGTCAAACTTTAATTAAAAATAGTGTTGTAAAGTAAGGGTAATTTAAATTGGAATAGAGGGAGTATCTTGAATTGTTGTGGTCAGCTGTGCTAAGACGAGTAGGCATTTAATAGTTTTTTAGTAGCCATTTTTTGGACATCCATGCATCATAGAAGAATGGTTTAATAGTTGTTTAGAACCCATTTAGTGTTGGTTTGCTTTATTTTTTGGTTTTTTGGACATCAATACATAAAAGAATGGTTTTATGCTAACTCTTTCCCAGCAAATTAAAATGAGACATTTTAATTTTTGGAAATCAAACTAATCCAATTTCGATAATTAAATTTTATTATTACGTATGCAAGAGTATTATTATGTTATATGTTGTTAGATTCATTATAACATATTTTTAAAACTATTATATATATATATATATATATATTTTTACACACAATAATAAAGATATTAATAATTGAAAATTAATTTAGTTAATTTCCAAAAATTAAAGTATACCACTTTTGCTGAGATCAACGTAGTACTTATTTTTAGTAGTAATTTCTTGTTGGTTTGCTTTATTTATTTGTTTTTCACACATCAATACATCATACAAGAATGGTTTAATAGTTTTTTAGTATCCATTTTTTGTTGGTTTGCTTTATTTGTTTGTTTTTTTGAGACATCAACACATCATACAAGAATGATTACTGTTTCAGCGTGACATATCCGACTGTTCTCGACTTGAAGAAAAGGGAAATGTTAAGTTCATGTATTGACAAAAGAAGTGTGAATTAGGCACTTCCAATTAGGGGTGAGATTGAACCGATCCGAGCCCGACCACCCTAGGCTCGAGCTCGGCTTGAATAAAAATGACTATGTTCGAGTTCGGATCGACATCGACTCGAGTCTAATTTTTGTGTTCAAACTCGGCTCGGTTAAAATTGGCAAAGCTCGAGATCGGCTCGTGTTCGGCTCGTAACTGGTAACCGAGCTCGAGTTCGAGCTCATAAGCTCGACTGCAGCTCGAAAGCTCGATTCCGAGCTCGAAACTAAATGATTAAAACTGAAATTTTAATTCACAACACACATGACACAAAAGACATACTTCTAGGAGTTTAATAAGTTTGCTTTAGAGTTGATCGCGAACATAAACGAATCGATCAACATTATGTTTGTTTATTAATCGAGCCTAAAATTTTGTTCGTGTTCGTTCATATCACGATCCGATCTATAATCGAGTCGATTTCGAACTTGTTCACGAACGTGCGTGTTCGTTCTCACCCCTATTACAAGTAGACAA